>JABUQX010060749.1:0-20515 GCA_015478945.1 Trachelipus rathkii | reverse complement strand
CTTCTTTATCATTAAAATCCCTCCCCTGTCACTCTCTTCCTCTCACCCCCCTCAATATTATAATTATTTAGATGGTTACTATATTATTTTTGTATTTAAATTGTTTTTCTAAGATATAGAATAGATAGGCTTTTTTTGGTGTTGTATAAGTGATTGGATTCTTAGGGTGTGGTTATTTTAATTAACTATTATTTTGATTTTATTGATGTCTTTTTTTTTTCCATTTTTCCACTTTTTCCTATTTTATGTTAATTATTTTTATTTATGTGTATATTGGGTTGGATTTTGTAATAGGAAAGATGAAATAGTAGTACTTCTGTGTGATGAATTTTGATATATGATTTATTGTATATTACGAGTATCATTTATTTTATTAGCTAGTGATCCCATATGTTTGTGATAAATATTGAGTAGTTGAATTTTTTTGAATTTTTATTTTTCACTTTTAATGTAATATTTTTTGTTTTTTATGTAGTTTTGTCGCTAATGACTCCATTGATATATTAGTTAAATATATGTGTTGTTAATATAATTTAGTTTATTTTGTCAGGTTAAAAACTTGGTGTGGAATGTGAGTTAAAAGTAAAGTGCTTCAGCGTCGGGGTCGTAGTTGGAAACACTTGAGTTTTAGCATAACATCTGTCAGATATTTGGAGCGGTCACTGCGAACTGGTAATCTTACAATTAAGTATTTATTTATTATTTTTTTTCTATTTATGATTGCTGTAGGTGAATTCGGATTGCCAAGTCAATACCCGAGTAGTTAAGGAGGCTCTCTATTTCAGCAGTTATCTGATGTAAGATTAGCAACCCGACCCTACTATTTGTGTATCGCTTGCATCAAGACTCTTAATTTATGGTATGTGGGATACATCCGGGATAGTTCAAGGGGGGTAAAGGCTAACTTCGCCCAAACGTTAATTGTGCGAGAGATTCGACGGGAGGTTCTAATTAACCGGGTCGGGTGGTGTGTCTGAAAATTGTGTTTTATTCTCTCCCTGACTTTCGTCCTTTCTCAGAGAACGTAAAACATCGAGTGACACCTCACTCGCATTGGACATAGACTTCGTGCCACGTGAGGACTTGAGGGGTGATGTCATTCTGAAAAAAAAAAATAATTGGCGTACTTTTTTTTATAGATATATTTGAACAGCCGTTGAAGTTCTTCTTCTTCTTCTTCTTCTGTCTATTTTATATTTTTTTATGACCCTTAAGTTTACTATTCTTTCTGTCTTTTTTCTGTATCTTCTTCTTTTCTTCTTCTTTCTTCTTCTTCTGTCTTCTTCTTCTTTCTTTCTTCTTCTATTCTTCTTCTTCTTTCTTACTTCTTTCTTCTGTCTATCTCTTCTTCTTCTTCTTCTTATTCTTCTCTTTTTTAGATTTTGCTTCAGCTTTATTCTGGTCTCTTCTTTTCATTCATTTTCGCTCTCCTTGTCTCCATTGCTTAATGTATTTCTTCTCTTCTTTTGTCTGTCACAAGATATTGTTTCTGTTTTTATTAGTGTATGCGGAGTTATTATTTTATTTATCTATTGTATCCGGTATTGATTTTTTGGAGAGGTAGAAACTAAATGGGTTGTTTGCCTTGATATAAAGAATATAATATCCTTTAAAAGTATTTTCTGATTGAGCATTTACTTATGTAGTCTCTGAATTCTGAACTATAAGTGCTTTTCTGATTTTTGACAAGAATTTTAATTTACTATTGTAGTTTCGTTTCACTGATAATTTAAGTGTTGGCAGTAAGTTTTAATTTAAAAGTTGGTTTCAGGCGCTATGAAGGTATTGTAGTGGAGTGATTGCAATTGACGAGGCATGATGTGTATATTTTGTTCGAATTTGATGGTGTTTGTGTAATTAATTTTGTTTTAGCTGCTATTGCTAAGATGGTAATTTTTGGCATTTATTGGGTTTATTAGTGATAGTATTGGAATGGATAGTTATTTTAAGGTGATGAGGTAGGTAGTTTAGGTTGTATAGTTTTTGTCAAATATTGGACGGTCTTATATATAATATATATTATATTATTATTTGTGATATCTAAAGTAATATCTTTAGATTATATATATATATGATTATATATATATCAGAATGTGATTTATTATATATATATGTTTATATTTATATGATATTAGTTTTATTTTAATTAGACTTATCAGATAGTGTGTGATTTGTAATATTAATGCCGATCTTGTGCATTGTCAATTTAAAGCTCTACGAAAGCTAGACTATTTACAAATTTTGAATTCGGCTAATCTATCGTCCATTGGCACGCCATTTTATTAATTATTTATTTATAATATATATTATATATTATATTATTATTATATATTTTTTTTATTTAATATATTATTAATATTTATTATTAGTATATTTATATTTTTTATCGAAAATATATATATATTATTTAACCTTATACATATACTGTAGTGAATGTTGGAAAGTATATATTTAGGTATTAATTACTTATATTCAATATTTTTCTCTAATGCATCGTTGTTTGAATTATCTTTATAAATCTAGTTGAAGTATATATATTTATAGTTAGTACAATTTTATACGTAAGGCCTACTTTTTTAGAGTTGATGGAGGCCTGACTTTAGTATTTTTAATGGTATATTATTTTGGGGTTTTGTTTTTAATAGCCAATTTTTTTTTTTTTCCAGTTATCTTTAAAAAGTCCTTCAAATATGGAACTATAATATATATATTGATATTGGTTAGTTATTTTATTTCGTCGTCTTTTCTGTATTAATGTTCGATATATGTTGGCTTGTCAGATGGAAATCCTCTATAAGCTGATTCTGGTATAACCGTATTGTAGGATATCGTTAGAAACGTTCGGCTCCTATGGATGTCTTGATCTAACAAGGAACTTTCCAACTTTCCCAAAGGGTATCTAAAAACTGATGGATCTTCAAAATTTTGTATTGTAAGATTTATTAACTTCCGTTAATTCATAAATTTGCTTCTGGTAAGTTTATTTAATTTGACCTATTGTATTTCGTTCAACGGTTTACGACAGGTATGCATGGACTCACGCCTTATGTAGTTATACTTAAGATGTATAACAAAGGGTATAAAAAAAGCATATAGTTATATTCTTCAAAGGATTAGTAGTGGTGATCGGCAGGTTGGCTAAGGATTTGGTTTCATTATTATTTCACAACTTTTGTCTTATCCATTTGTTGAATTTTTCCATTTGTAGTGACATTTTACCCTTAAGCTGTATTATCAGTTTATGGCACATGAGATTATGTTTTTATGACAATTAATTACATATGATATATTTCGCCTTTTTGTCATTTTATTTTATTATGTATTTATATATATATAGTATATTTATATATATTAATTATTATTATTGTATATATATATTATATTATATTATTTATATATATAGTTTATTATTTTTTATATATATTTGATTTTTATTATATATAATGTATATGTTTATTTATTATTTATATATTGATTAGTGATATATAATAATATTATATTTATATATTTATATAATATATATATATCATATATATATTATATATATTATTTATATTTTATATTATATATATTTATATTATTATATATATATATTATATTTTTATTTAATATTAATTTATTTTTTATTGTTGTTTAATAATTAAATTTATTTACCTTAGTTATTTATGGTTAATAACCTATAAATTAAATTCAGATTGTCTTTTGATTGGTTTTTATTATTAATGTTAGTGCAAGAAGTGTATAATATTATTGCCCTGATATTAAAGGATTAGTTACTTATTGTCTTTATTAATTTGTGTGATACATATAGGTTTCGTATTGTGAGGATTTTTTCTTTTTTGTGTGTTCTGGATTGGGGTAGTTTAACACGGCCTATTGCGATTCGGACTGCTGAGTTGTTGTTTATACACGGTGTTAATGAGAGAGGAGTCTGGTCGTGATGAATTTATTGATATGAGTTGCCATCTACATTTTCATGCACTGTATTAGCTGTTAAAATTCAGGATAATTTTTTTGATCGGTAGTTTGTTAATATAGATTTTTCGTTGATTATATATATTAATATTTATTGAGATTGTGAAATGTGATTCGTGTTCGAGAAATCTTTGAAGATTTGTTTAGTAATGTTATTATATCATCAGTTTTAACAGGTAGAGTAGGTGTAGTAGTGTGCGATTGTAACTTGGTTTGGATTCGGAGAGGTTTGTTGTTTGTGGTTTGTGGGATGGGTGGTGGTAGGTCATTAGTTGTAATGTCCATTATATAATGGGTAAATCGTTGTAGGAGTTATTATGGGGGTATTTAGGATGTTATCTTGAGTGTTAGTAGAGTTATGGGTGTTAGTAAACGTACTATGTATGCGTGTGGTTATTGTTGGTTTCGAAAAGGTGCGTTGTGACTGAGAGGACTGATTTTGGGATGAAGAATGGCAAGGTGCTGTTTATTACAGTTCATTAGTTAGATGTGTGTGGGATCAGTCTCTTTTACATTTGACAACAATTTATGATGGTTATGAGAACAATGAGAGAGTCAGAATTTACAATTGTTACTTAGGTCTTTGTGGATTGGCGTTGCGACCGGCTGTCTGGCTTTGGGAGTGTGATCTAAGGTGGTAGGTTGAGGTTGTGTGGCTGTTGAGGTGGGAGCATGTCTTCGTCTGTGAATGGTCAGGTAAGTTTAGTGAGTTATATGGATGTTGGTGGTTAGGCTTTGTTGAAAATTGTGACATTCATAAAGAGATTATTGTTATGACGATAGTGTAATAGGGAGTGTGGTAAGAATGTATGTTGGAGTCCGAAAGGGATTTTGGTTTTAAGATTAATAGCGGAAGTGAGGCTAACGGTAATTTATTGTAGTGTCTGCCTGGTTATATCATATTTTAATATGGTATGGTGGATTATTTTGGAGTTAAGAAAATAATTATAGGATTAAGTTAGGGTTTGGTTCCATTGGATCAATGTTTTGTAGAATGTTGATAGAGGTAATGTAGTGGATAGAGGATGCCTACCTATTAGATATGCGGATAGTATTGATTTAGGTTTTGAGTGTGTAGTGGGAATTTCTGAAGTAGATTTTGAGGTAAGGGATTGTTGAGATAATTTGTACTAGGATTGATTGGTAAAAAGATAGAGGCGAGGGGTATATATTTGAAAGGTTATGTTTTATTGAATCTATAGTGTAGATAAGGTTGTTGATATTTGATTATTTGTTTTTATGGTTTTGTGCAGTGATGTTGGAGACAGGCTTCTCGGTGTGGAAATGTTAATTTGTGAGATGTTCTTGTTGAAGTCCGCTTGAAGAGCAGTGTGACTGAGTGTTGTTTGATAAATTCATTTAAGTAAGATATTTTTGTGTTTGTTTTTTGATGGTATGGTGATTGAGAAAGAGTGGGGGAGTGACGCGAATGATGCAGGAGGGGGTATGGAGGTTAGTGAAATCAGTGTTTGTAGAGTAATGAGTGATGGTGAGAAGAGATGTTGGTTTCTTGGGCGCAATTTTAAATTCGTGTGAGTGGATTGTAGAAGGGTAGTTTCTATAGTGCTTTTTTGTATTATTGGCTTGGATCCTAGGGTGTGTCTGGTAGGGCCTATGTGAATGTTTTTTCGGTTGTGTTGTTGGGAGTTACCCCTGTGGTAATAATGTCATAGCTATGGACACTAGTGGTCTGATAATAATGAGGAGATACAAATCTTAAATTAGTTTATTTAATTTTGTGTTCAGGATAGACAATCTTTATAAGTAGTTAGTGGAAGTGTGAGAAGAATTTTGATTATACATATGTGAATGATAGACTAGTGAGATGTATTAGTTGTTAGTTAGGTTGTGTAAGTAAGAGGGTTTTAAATGTGAAGAGGTAATATAATAATGAAAGTATCGTTGAGTTGGTTTGGGTCATTATGTAATATAATGTGATTGTAATTTTAATGTTATTATGTGTGTGTTTTGTTTTAGAAGAGATTATATTATGATTAGTTTTGTGAAATGCGGAGAATTTGTAATGAAATACTGCTGGACAGGTTTAGTATTTGACTGTTGATTTTAATGTAGAATTTAATTTGTGAAAGGTTTATTATTATTATTATGCCGAAGAAGAAAGGATTTAGGCATTAGGAGTTGAGGGTATTAGATGTTTTAGCAAATTAAAGGTTGTGGTTGTAGCTTAATTAGATAGAGGTCTGGCCGAATGCACCAAAGGTTTTAATTATCAAGACTTTTTGTGTTGAGTCCATTCTACAATGAAACCTTTTATATGTGACAGAATCAAGACTTTTGATCCCTCTTTTGGCTGGTAGTGTACATAGTAAACAAGTTTTGAATGTTTTGCAAAGAGATATTTGTCATTATTCGTGGTATTGCGTTATGTCACTAATCTCTTTTGTTCAAAGTTTCATGAATCGTTTCATGTTTCAATGAAATTCTATGCATTTTAGTTTTTATAATTTGTTTTGGTTTATGTATGTTGGTTATCGTTTTGTTTAAGATTGTGAGATTATAGTTGATTGAGTGGAGCTTCGTGGTGGGTACAATATATAAGGTTTATTATTTTTATCCCGTTAGAGTTTCGGAATGATATAGGTAATAAATTTTTATATGTGGAATGATATTTATCGATGCATTTCTTTATGAATATTGGATATTCATAGTGTGTGAATTACCTAAGTGATGCATGATTCACATTCTACTAAAGATCTTGTCTTGATTGTTTCCAGTAATCTGGTGACATGAGGGCTATGGGGCCAGGAGCGAGATGTGTTCTATCTCTTTCTTGATAGATTATCTTTCCTGTTGGGAATCCATCAATTACTGATTTCCTTGTTCTTCTCGGTTATTTCAATAGGTGCTTTTTTCGGACGTTGCATATAAGTGATTATTATAATGAGTTTTGTTTCGATATTTATATTTCAGATACCTTTGGTGCACTTAATTTTATCACAGTATTATATGTTCTTACTCTGCCACTTCTTTCTCTTTCGTCTTTATTCTTATTATCCTTTGCTCTTCCATCCATGCTCCTCTATTAATCTTTTATATCTTAGCACAAAATAACATTATACCATATATACTGAATTCTGATGTCCCTTATCTCCCATTCGCCTCTTATACATCATTTAATTTATTGTTAATGGGGTTTGTAGGGTAGGGTAACTGGTCCATTTACCAATGTATGCATATTTGTCAAGTACGTGGTGTTTATTGCGTATTTGTTTTTGAGATGAACGAGGCGAGGAGATAGTCAGATGATGTGATGTTTTTCACTTCGGTGGTTTAACAATTTTTCGTTACCATATCGAGCAACTCTTGACTTTGAGTCGTAGTGTGTAGAATGTTGAGTGAGTGATTGTGATGTAGACTGTGGGAGAAGTAGTTATTCTTTTTGACTTTTAAATCGTTTGGACCTCTAATTTAGCCTCCTTACATGTTAAATCAAGTCACTGGCACTGACAATGTGCTCATGTGATCTTCCCTACTTTCTGAGCTCCAAGAGTTATATGCCGTGTTAGTTTATTTATCGACTCCTATTTTTCATGTATTGTTTAATGCGTTTTTTGCTTTAGTTCCTAATGACTTCAGCTTTTGCAGTTTAATATTTTGTCGAACAATTTTGCCGAATTTATAATTTTCTAAATCCTTTGGAAGGCCCAGTTATACATTCCTTCCATTTCTATTAAAAACAGTTTTCATATTCATTTGTGGGGATTATATCAAAGGAAGTTGGGCGAACTGGCTGTTCTTCTTGCTCAGACGCTCTGAGCCTGTCTCATATTTTTGTGGACCTTATTATGTTACAGGACCTGCATCTATTGTACGTGTTGTGGTAGCCTGAAAT
This sequence comes from Trachelipus rathkii, assembly GCA_015478945.1. NCBI lineage: Eukaryota > Metazoa > Arthropoda > Malacostraca > Isopoda > Trachelipodidae > Trachelipus > Trachelipus rathkii. The sequence continues at coordinate 12,687 of JABUQX010060749.1, read as the reverse complement.
GTCATCGTTAACTCTTTTTGTTATGGAATGGTGGTTAACTTGGACTGTAGTGTAGTTGATGTCTGGACGGGGTAAGCTGGCTGAACGATCAGGGGAACGACAGTGATCTCACCATATGCGTTCTTGGCCATTGTCGGAGAGTCACTCAGTGAGGAGGGGGGTGGCGAGGAAGGAGTCTGGCGAACGGTCCTTCTCTGCGGGCCAATCCGCCTGGGCAGAGGTGTTGGTCCGGTACGTGCACACTCTCTACGCGCTCTGTACACAACAGGATTGCAGGCCTAGGAAGGAGCGAGCTCAGTTTTCATATGGGCCGGGGCGTGACTGCTCTTTCATGTCATTTAGGTTTCCTGGGTGCTGAGTGAGGTGGAGGATTTTTGGTTTCTGTTCGATCTTAAGCTCTGACTTTCGTTCTTACTTCTTAGTCATTTAATCTTATGGTCAAGTTTATTCTTTTCTTTTCTAATAATCAATTCTATCTATCGTCTCTCGTCCTCTTCTGTTCATCCGTATTTTAATTGTCCTCGAACTTTCCATTGTACCCATAAACGGATGTCATACAATTGTCTTTATTATCGTGGCGCGATTCTAAAGATTAAGGTTATCCGATGAGCTTTTTGTTTGACATTTGTTATGCCTATGTCTTATAGAAAGATGAGGTGGTAGCTGAGTTAGTCAACAGCTTTATAATTCCTTCTGATACCGGCGTTTATTATTTGTCGATCTTCCTAGACAGTAGCAAAAAAATTCTATGCAGGTGTAACCTCTGCTAGACAGATGTAACCCTTAGGGGATAGTAGGAGTTGAAAAAATGGTGTATTCGGTGTGAGGCTGGTTGTTAGGAATTGGTGGGGTGAGATTTTAGAAGTTTTTTCTGATGGTCATTTATTGTGGTATGGGTTGATCAGTAGTGGTTAATCTGTACTCGGCTGGGGTAAGAATGATAGTGATTGGTGGTGATTTTAGGTATGGAGCCGGGCAAGGAGTGAGTTTAGTGGTTTTTTGTATCCGGATTAGGTATACTGTGAGTGTTGTGCAGTGGAGATTTATTTTACCCTCTTTTCATTCCCAACTAATGTGACGGTCCTAATGACTTGGTTCAAGGTTTTTGTTGTGTGGTAATCCTGTGCAGGGTCGTCAGTGTGTTGTGGTGAGTTAAATTAGCATCTGAGCTTCTCCCCTGTCGTTTTTTTTTATGTGATAGCATCTTTTGCTACAGGCGCAGAACATAGTCATGGACATGTATTGTGTGCGAATATTTTTGTATCGCCCTTCTCTGTTTCAGGGATGATATATAATATATTTATTTATTATTTATACTAGTATAGGGTAAGTCTTTAGAGTAGGTGTGTAGTAGGATATGGATAATATAGTTAGTAAATCATTACTGAGATAGTTATTATAGTAATAGTAATTTTATTTTATTTGTGTTGGTGATAATTATATTTTTTTATTATATTATTGTATGTATATATTGTTTTGATAGTATGATTTTATTATTGGTTTTATTTAGTGCTTATTGTTTTGAGTATATATGTAGTAGTTCTCGTTCTAGTGCTTGCTCTTTTTTATTAGTTGCTAAGTATGATGGTCTGGGATTTTTTGAGAGAATATGTGATTTGCGTTGCAAGTTTCATAATGTGTCGGGTAAAAGAGAAAAGCATTAGTTAGAAGTTGAATATGGACTTATGAACGTGTCCAGAAAATTGACAACGCCGTCGATCCGTTTTACCTTTGCTCATTATGCCTTATAGTTGTTAATAATGAGTTATGATACTGATTGAGTATAGTGTAATGTTACTGTCATGTAGTGTCTAGTGAGGTATAATTAGGGTATTATACGTAAGTGATTAGTATTGTATTGGAGGGTAGAGTGGTATATATGAGTAGGGGTATAGTATAGTATAGTGTATACTTGTATTGTGGATAAGATAGGGTTGTAGTGGATGTACATGAAGTGGGTAGTGTAAGATATATAGGGTGGATAGTAGAGATAGGTATATAATAATAGTAGTATAATTAGGTTATATTATATATGCCATTATGAGTGGCCCTACGCGTGGAGCGCGCGTTGATGAGCTCTAGTAGGTGGGATCTTTTTCTGGACTGTTATGGGACGAAGGTGGATGTTCCGTTTGTCAGTATTGATAATTGAGCAGGTGTATAAAAGGTTCGATGGTGGTGAGTAAGGGCATGGAGCTGTTTCTTATTAGACTTGCGTCTATAATATTGGGTTTTCTAACGTACTTTATTGTATGGTGGTTGTTCTGTAGTGATGTGGCATTTGTTACGCTTACCAGGTTTCCGTGGGGAATTAGCTAAGCGGGGTGGGGGTGCGGGTGATATCGTGTTTTATGTGGAGTGGTGAGTTTAGATATTATTAACAATGAATAGGATATTTAATAGTAAGGTATAATATTAGGGTCGAATTAGGTATTTTAGCATAAGGTACTGGGAGGTAGGAGTGAGTAGATTGGCATAGGAATAATGTTACGAAATAGTGCAATTAAGAGATTTTTTCTTCACTGTTCGATATATTTTTGTAATTTCTATTCAGTTTATTATAGTGTTTAATGTGTTCTGACCAGACTTATTTGGGGTATGAGATGGATCGAGGCTGATAAAATAGCAATGTTACAGTGTGAAGGGTGGGAGTTTAGAGAGGAAGTGTTTAGCTATGTGTGTGATAGTTTATGCAGTTGTGTTGGTTGTGGCAATGTTGTCGGCAATTAAGATAATTTGTTGATTTCGATCATTCAGGTCGAGCCATAAGAATATATAACTGTAGATTGGTATTAGTGGGGGGCTGCCGATTACTGATTTTATTATTAGCTTGTTGTGTCTGAAAAGATGTAATATAATTGGTTTTTACTCAATTTAATATTTTATTACAGAGTCTTGTGGATTTCAAATAATAGTAATTGATTAGAATATCAAGAGTGAGATTTTGAAATATTAGCACTGTTTTAGTCTGTTCAGTATGGTCTTGTCATTCTAATCTGTTATTGAGTCTTGCGTTTTTAGGGTAGTGGAAAGTTTCCAATTTCAGTTGAATAAATCGTCTAGATTGATTTTGAATGAAAGACAAAGACCGGTTGGACTTGAGTTTGGAACTTATTTTGAGTGGGTCTTGGTCCAGATTCATGGTGGTCAAGGTATAAGTAAATATGTTCAGTATGTTATGTAGCTTAAGTTAATTTTGATATTATTATCATTGTTTGGAGATTGTTAGTTTTATCGAAATTAATGAAGATTACCAGAATTGGAATAAATGATGGACTTATGGGATAGGCTATGATTCTATTGACGTAATTTAATTGATTTAGTTTTAGGTATTGTGTTGTGTTTAGTGTAATCATATTTTTATTGGAAACAGAGTAGTTAATGACAATTGTGAGGAAGGGTGTGCATAATTACTGTTGTTATAGGTTTTAATTTATAAGTAGAGGATTTATTATATTAGATTTAGTATATGGGTAGATTAGTAGGATAGGGCTAAGGATATTTAATTTATGTATCTGTTATATGTTATTTAGGTCATTGTACTTGTCAGTGTGAGTAAGTATAGTCAATTGAGTATATGGTGTTGGTTGAGTTTTAGTTTGTGTTAGAGTAGTGTAGTGGTGATATATGAGTGTAGTTAGGGTATATATTGTTTGTATGGGTTATTAATTCGTACACTATCATTTTTGAATTGTAGTATGGGATGATTAGAGGTTACATATTATTGTGGGTGTGCTTAGCGTGCTGTCGTGGTTCCCATTGGGTCAGTATAATTCATTGGTGCTTAGGTTGATTACATGTCAAACCGTTCAAGCTCTCTCCTCACACCACTCCCAATCTCAGCACAATTGAGTTCGAATCATCGAGAAACACCCAAGTCACGAGCTTTTTCATTTTGAAGTGGAAAAGAAAAGATGCCGGGTTAGGATTGATCTGGCTATTTATGCGTAGTTAATATGGATAGTTTAGTTAGTGTTTAAGTATTGTGGGCAAGTCAGTGATATTTATGGATTAGTTGTCATTGGTTTTATCCTAGGTATTTTTTAGAAACTCATATGTGTAGTTCAAATTAATCTAATCAAGAACGATTTGTAGGAGAGTTCCGAACATAAAGATTACTAGAGATTGTAATATTGAGTCTGATACGGGCCTAGGTTAAGAGCCGCGATGAATCAACGACACTTACGTCACTATGTACCCTACTATCTGAAGACCTAGTTGTTTTTGTTATCTCTCTCTGCTATGTCCAAGATTTAAATGGTCTCTTCCTATATTTTTTTATTCATTTTTATTCTTATACTTGGTTAGAAACTTTTTTACTAAGATAAAATAAGTTTTGTCGTTATTTCTACCGGGTTTTATCCCATAATATATGGTAAGAAATTACTCTGAATATATTTATCATTCCTTATGAAACTCAATCTGTAAAGAACACGATAAATTACTATATTGCGTTTGTTAGTAATAAAGAAGTTTATCCCTTAATCAATCTTGTTAAATGTAAGAGGTTTAGTTAATGCAGATTAAAAGGGAAACAGGGACATTGAGTGATGGGAATATCTGCATTGAATTTAGTGTAGTGGGCGGATTACTTTGCTGGGGTCTCGTCTATTGTGTTATGTGTTCATGTATTTTTGGTTTAATTTGGTTGAGTTGAGCTGTATGGTTGGTGGTATATAGAAGGTTGATACTGTAAGATGGTGTTGTTTAAATCGGATTTGATTTGTGAAAGGTGACGAGGTGGTTATGTGGAGTCGATAATTAGAATTAGACTTATTTCGAAGTGTTTTTTATTAGATTTTATGTTTATAAGTAGGGCCAGAGCTTTCGACGGACTCCTCCGTACTCTGAGGAGTATCTATCGTCTTAGTGTGTGGGGTCAGTCCCCTGGAGCCTTAGGCTTCAAGCCATACCCTCCAATTCCCTGCTAGCCTCAAAAAGGCCCTTTTTTTAGCTTCCTATATCGTTTATGGTGAATCGCTTTCTTCTTGCAGTTCGTCCCTAATGACTGAGCTATTTTGTTCATCGCTTCAGGGCATTGCCTTTCTACTGACTCGATATCTCACTTTTTCTTTGTGGTCTTTTCATGCTCTGGTTTCAATTAATAGGCAGCTACTTTCACCCTTTGTTAACCATTCTGTGGCTTTTTATAGGTAGTCTGAGGGATCCGATGGTCGCAATTTATTTGCTCAGGTATGACCAAAACTTATTAATCTCAATGCATACTCTGTGTATTATTCATCTGTCATTTTTAAATATCAGCATTATCTTTTTGTGTGAGTTTTCATTGACGAACCACACTAATTCTGCCTCTTATTGTTCTTAAGTTTCATTTCGTCATTTTATTCGATCTCCTAATCACACTTAACTCAGTCACCCAAAATAATTGTCTATGACCGAAACAGCGATGGATGGATACGATTCTGTTTAGAGGTTTTATACCTATTTATATATTAGTAGGATGTTATACATATTGTAATCACTGCTTATTAACTAGTATAACGTGATTTACATATCGTTATACCTTCAATATTAATAATTCCTAGTGTTCCATTTTGTCAGATATATCGTGTGTTCTTAGTCCCTGTTTACATTCTACCTGAGGGGGTTTATTAGAATTATGACACCGCAGTCTTAATCTTAGAAGGCACTTACCTATTCATTAGGATTTTATCACTATTATTACACTTGCATCTTTCGTTCCCTTTTCATTCAGTATACATCCTAAATATTTTTAAATACGTATATACTCTCATATTTATATATTACCACTCTAATTATATGACGTCCACTTAGCCGTTTTGTACTCTATCTCTCACTTGCACTATTGATCCTTTCTTTTTCTAACATTTTTTACTTTTTCCATAGTATACGACACCTTTCTTAATACGACCTTACTGCTTATTAAGAATGCCTGGGCTCAAGACTCTCTTCATTGGTTCACCACAAGATTAACCAAAGTGCATCTCATCGTATGTACGAGTTAAGCCATATACCGACTTTTTCTAACGACTTTTTCTGCACATGACCATCAGTCTGTATTTAATCACTTCTATGCCTTATACTTTCTTTCTCTTTAACCCCAGACTCTTTATTGAAATATATAATTTAATATTATAATAGCCTAATAATATTGTAGACTTATAAAGATACATCAATTCCCTGTGGCCTCATATCTCTTTATTATATATAATAACAAAGTCTTTGCCGATATGATAGCTTGCTTAGTTAATCTAGCATTCGCTTGTTTCACTATACGTGCGGATACATACCTGTGACTTTCCGGAGTTTATGTGGAGTTTCAAATTGTTTTCCTGAGTCACCTATTAGTCGTTGGCAGTGATATCATAAAGGGTCTTTAAGTAATCGAATTGTCTGGGTAGGAAGAGTAAGCTCGTTCAGTTCTTTACTGAGAAATTTGCTATCTGTAGAATTGTAGTGATTCATTCTCATTTTACTAACTCTTCTAGAACGGGGAGAGGGGGGGGTTGGGAAGTTTATGTATAAGGATTTAGGAAACTTCATTGTTGAAGGAATAATGTGTTGATTGATTAATGATTTTTCCTATTGTGGTGATTATTGGGTAGGATGTCTTCTAGAAAGATAGCCGAGGGTCAGTTTTTCATGGTAATGATCCATACTGCAATGTGCGTATTTAGGAGTGTATGAAGTTTAGCACTTTCTTGTACTCTGAAAGCGATTGTATTTGAAGGCTAATTGTTAGTGTCATGGATTAGTATATATATTTTAAAATATTTTCTAATATTGAGATTAAGTAAGTGTTATATATGCGATAAGAGAAAGGATTTGTATTATTTTGTGAATTATAAGTAAATTTTAAAATTGTGTATTATTTCCTGCTTTTATTGGCATGGAATGGATGTAGGATTGATATTTCAAAGTATTGAAATATGCGAAAAAAATATATAATTATTTTCTCTAAGAATGGGGGGTTAGAAGAGTGGTTTGACGTCAAGATACTAAAGCAACTTCATTACCTATATGCTAATGTGTGGGGATTATGGGAGAGTGACAATGAGTCAAGAAGTAGATTAATAAAGCTATGATGATTTCAAAGGATTATCCAAGTGCAAAGTTAAATATAGTTTAGGTAAAGCAAAATGTCAGAAGCTCTCGCATGGGGAGGTCAAAATCTAGTATGCTAGTTTACTAATTGTTATGAGTTTTGGTTTATATGTTTTGCCGTCATCGAATTAGTTTATTATGTAGTGGGTGGTGTACTTATTATTAGCATGGTAGTATTGATGTTTTTTTATTTCAGATTTTGATATTTATTGGTTGATGAGGGGATAGTATAGGTGAGTAGGGTTATTGGATCGTGAGTTACTGAGTTATATGGGGGGGGTGATAGGTAGTTAGGGGATATATATATATAATATAATATATTATATATATATATTATATATATATATATATATATATATATATATTAGCTTGTGAAGATGGAGCCTTTTAACCCTGATCTATCACTGAAATTGATCGCATCCTAGATGTTAATGAAACAGAATGTAGTGAAACTGGGAAAATTACGAAACATTATTTAGTGAAATGGAAGTCCCTACCATATGAAGATTCTACATGGGAAATCGAAGAGGATTGTGACACTGACAAAGTAACCACAATTTATCTTACACTTTTACCTTTTATTTATTTATTTTGTGTAAAGGAAAAAATTAATTCATTTTTTCTGTTTGTTTTTGTTAGATTGAAACTTTCCTTCAATATCGTGAACTTCCTACGAAATCAGAATTAAGAGTAAGGAAGAGGCCAAAGCCTGAGGAATGGAAGCAGTTAGATGCCTCCCCAATTTATAAAAATAATAATCAGCTACGTGAATATCAATTGGAAGGTTTAAATTGGCTTACATTTTCTTATTTTAACGGGTAATTTCCTCTTTTCTTTTACCATTTTTTCTATTATTATTTATTTTAAAAGTATTGATAGATGCTTTTACACTATTACCGAATTTATGTATTCTTCCAATTTTTTATTATTTCAAGGACCACATTTTGATTTAGCGGAATGAAATGGGTCTCGGTTTAAAAACTTAATTTCAAGTTTTCTCTTTTCTTTTTGTCTGACTCCATAATTAAGACGGGATTCGAGGGTTCCCTGTTTTTAATTATGCTCCTCCTTTCAACCAATTCCTAATTGGAAGCCGCGGAATTTGAAAGTTGGGACAGATCAATTAATGTTGAATCGTTAATATTTCTTCATTGGGGAATCTAATTAGAGTTTATATAATTAATGTTATGTATATTTATTTTTTGTTTAATAAATTTTTACTAATTTTTCATGGTTAATATATGTAATTTTAAAACCAAAAATTCCAATTCTGAAATTAAACCCCTTCCCCCCCCCAAAAAAAAAAAAAAAAAAACCTTAAGGTCCTTGTGAATAAATATATAGTGATAAAGAATTTTTGTTCTAACCAACATTAATAACTATTTTCTTTCCAGAAAGCAGTCGGAAAATTATGATTTCATCGGAGCTATGAAATGTATTTAAAGATAGTTGAAGGTGAAAAACATTCCTATTGTTTTCAAGTCTTAATGTCTAATAAACAAACATTTGAAGAATTATTTCTCTGACAAGACAGGTCTTGAAAGAATTAAAAGAAATAGAGTGGAGATGCTGCATTATTGATGAAGCACATAGACTCAAAAATAGGGTTAGTAGCTTGTACTTTTATTTTATTATTATTTTTTATTATATTATATTATTATTATTATTTATTATTATTATATTATTTTTAGTATTATTGTTACTTTAAAAGTTCAAAGACATTGTCAAAAAAACATAGGTTTTAAAGAAAACTTTATATATATATATTAATAGTAAAAAAAATTTGTAGAAGGTTTGGCCCGAATATTTTGTGAACGGAAGGGCCTGAATAAATGCAATTAGGGCAAAGTCATTGTGGTTTAATGGAGGAGGAATTAGAAATGTGAAAATCCATATTGTATGGTAGGAAGCTGGGAAAAAAAATATCTGAATTTAATATTTTAGGTTCTTGTTGAGTGAAAAAGGAATAGAATGGACGCCTGAGTGGGTATGGAAGGTAGATGAGTGCCAATTAAATCTTGTGCTACATGCACAGGCACTTAAATCATTGTTGATCGCGCTTAGGGTCAGGCATGAAGGTTATCGTTAATACCATTTTATGATAGTTGTGGGAATAAGAGGAAGATCCAAGGGGGCAAGCTGTCCAAGATGGATTAATTTTTTTCTTTAAGGGTATGTGTAGGTTAAGGAAGGAATTGATATGAAATAGAAATCTTATTGTATTAGAGGAAGTCTTGTGGTTGGGTAAAAAAGAGTAAAATGAGAATGTATTGAAGAATGTTTGTTTCATTGGAAAGGATGTAATGGTCAGTCGATTGGGGTTAAACCGGTTGTTGTTTTTAATGTGTGTTTGGGGACAAGAAGTCACCGACTTGCCAGGGGACAGAAAAAAGTGGGATTGATTAAGTAAAGTGTTGTCTGAGGATAAGGAGTCTGTGAATTAGCAGAGGAAGCTCAAAGAAATTGTGCCAAAAATTATTTAAAGGTTGGTGGGTTTGTGAAGGGGGTTATGGTTGTGGGTTTCTGGTTTCCCGGGGGGATGGAAACCTTGACATTGATTAGAATTCTATGTACTTCCTTAATTCCAGACCAAGTTTCCACTTACTATAAATGAAACACAAGTAACACTAGGCCTCATTTGCAAAATTCCATAGCGCACTCGAGGACTTAGCCCTTACCATTCACCAGGGACTTCAATTGGAACCGCCCAACCTTTTCTTACTCGTTCACAAACCTTGCCCTCTACTCATTTCTGATCATCATTGAGATTAAGCTACAAAATATATCCTATAATATTTAACTCAGAACACAGGTTTTTCCAGTTGCTCATCATCTAGGGGCACAACTTAATGCGGATTTCCTCTTACTGCTTATTCGATAAATACTTTCAAACAAGAAGTCCATTCACCCATGCCCAAACCCCTCACAATCCTTTTCAACGACTCTCAGATTTCCAACCATACCAAAACCAAACCATCGGGCATTATAAATAATAGGCACCTCCAACTTCTCTTCCCATTTCTCCATCATTGAAACACCCTTTCTCTGGCTTCCTACCTTCTAATTCCTTCAATAATTTCCCCAAATTCCATATACAAATGTGAATAACCAAGAACATAACACATCCCTGCCTCTTACTTCGTATTAATATTAAACCAATCACTTCACCTCCATTTTTCTTACACACACGCTTCACAATCGTCATAGATGAAACTTTTGATTCCACCATTTCGAAAAGGAGCATACCCCAAACACATATATTCACTACACCTGCCATAGGAGCTTCCATTCCCTATGAATATTTACATACGGGCCCGGCCTGTTGCAAATTCCAATAAAAACCTAAAATACAATTTATGATCTTCTTCTTCTCATTTTTCTCAATCATTTGTTCAACGTAAAAATTTGATCCACAACATCTTACCACTTCTAATTTACCTTGTTCTTCACAATCAGTCACCTTCGGACCGTTACCTCTTATCGACAAATACCAGCCAAGAATATCTTGCCTACAAACACTTCAATAAACCAAAATCCCCCTATATTCTACAGTTCCCCCTACCCCCCCTACCCCCTTTACTTATAGAGATTTAATCATTACTGCTCCACTCCAGTCCCTCGACTATTACCTCCCAGGTTAAGAATTTGGCTTTGTTAAACTTCATGTCCAATTTCCAGTTTCAATTCAACTATCTCGGCCCTCGCCGTTTCTAAACATTTCGGCTCAGTTTAATTTCTTAAACCTTTATGCTGCGATTTACCATTGTTTAACTTTCCACCTTTTGACCCTTAACCCTCGTCCCTTAATTTAAATTAACCCTCATCACCCAAAAATTACATTTCTTCTATCACCATTCAAAACCCACACACTTCCACTATACCTCTTCTGTCATTTCTTTGCCCAATGGTTTTAACAGATTTCTTGAATGTTCCTTCCCAAAGACTTCCCGTCATCCATTCATTCAATTACGAAGGCCCCTCCCTATTCCATATTTCTAAAGCAAGATTCCCCTTATTTTCTATTCTCACGGGCTTCCCTTCCATTAAAGCATCTATTCCCTTGTGTAAGTCCCCGCTTCATTACTATCCTTTCCAAACTGATTCATCTTACTCGTTTTCTTCGCTTATGCCAATTCTTTGGTCTTCCTTTTTTCCTCCCTATGTAATTCCCAACACTCCAAAAACCTTTCTTTTGAGACAACAGCATTGTTTTTTTTTATCCCTCTTTTTTTTTTTTTTTTTTTTTTTTATTTTTTTTTCTTTTAAATATATATATATATAATAGATATAATATATATATATATATATATTATTAAACCCCTACTAAAAATCCTTTACTTACATTTAATTGGTTCCTCGCTCTTCATCCGCATACATACTATAGCTCATCAGATCATCAATCTGGTCGTACACCCAGTGATGTGACACATATCACATATCCTATTTATATTTATTATCAATACCACTATAAAAATCCATCTCTTTCCTCTTCTGCAACACTGATACGAAAAAACAGGGGTGTCCCATTTTGCGGTGTCCAAAGACAACCAGAGACAAAGACCCAGTGTCCTATAATGCCGAAATAATCTGGCTTTTGTAAACTGCTTCGTCGGCTCTTTAAAGATTTAAGTTCGCCTATACATTCATATCAAAATATATGTAACAGGTATTCGTAAATCTGCTTCTGTCAAATTTCTTTTACCACAATTTCCTTATAACATGTGGAATAGTCCGATTACTCTGGATATCATCAATAAATCCACCACAAAGCTCTCCCCACAACTATAAAACTTACTGCTGTCTTAGTACAGTAAAAACGTCAAAAAGCCAATATCCCGATCAAATTTCCCATCCCAAAAACCCCCTCACTGATTTTACATCCATCACATACGCTTATTTATAAGATAAACAAAAACAAACAAAAAAGAAGGATCCCAAAAAATGACCAAAGTAAATTGAATGATCTCTTTCATCCACCATAACGAACTCCTATTTGCCCACACAGCCTAAATCAAAACACGCCCTAACCGTGCAGTTATATTAAGTCCTTCTATAGCTTCACGTAACAGCAATTATTTGCGCAATAAGATAAATTGAACTAGCCGTTAAAACCCAGTGATAGTATAAAAATAACCATCACAATAATCTTTTTCAAAATCTTATTCTCACAAATCCCCACTAGCGCCCAATGGGGGGTTGCCGTCTGCGAAGGCAGTCTAATCAGAGAAAACCTCGCTGTCCTAGAGTCTCAGTATATATGGAGAAGAGCTTCCTCTTGTCCGGCCTCACTCTTCCCCCCACATTCAGCACAAAAAACATGATCAAGCGATTCTACGTAACTCCAAACTCTCCTTTCAAAACCCCCAAACGATTCCCCAGACAGCCTCGTACCTCATTTTTACAAGTTCGTAACAGGAAAGGTCAATCTACGAGGGAATTCTAATGTTTAAAGGGAGAGTTTTAACAATTGTGGAGACTACGCATCGCAAAGAAACAACAGAAATGGATACGTCGCCCCGCGAAAATACATATAAGAAGACCGTTCCTCGGAAAGGGGCGAAGAAAAACAAAAAAGCTCTCTTATTTACTCGATGATTCAAT
>JABUQX010060748.1:0-24295 GCA_015478945.1 Trachelipus rathkii | reverse complement strand
TAAGGACGCAACCAACTATAGATCTGAAAGATGAGCATTTAGGGTTGTTATGGGACTGATAGCACTGGTAAACTGTTTTAATGTCCTTGGAGAGTACATATTCAAGATGCCCTTCAGTGTCAAAAATGGCCCACAAATTCCTAGAAAATATTTTTTTTCAGCAGACACTAAGAAGATATTGGCTGATAATTCATTCGAATTTAGATAAAAGTAATGATTTGTTTCAGTTTCAAACAGGCTCAATCACAAAGTACTGTATGGTGTTCATTGACCACTTTTCCAAGTGGGTTTCTGTTCTTTATCGAACAAAACTAGTCTTTCTGTTTCTAACAAATTCAAACACCAAATTCTTCCATTTTCCAAAAGTTCTGAACCGACCTCACCGACAACGAAATGAGTTCACTTCTGTTCTTCCAAAATGTTCCCTCAGAACACAATATCGGGCACATAAGAACTTATACGCTTCACCCTGCCAGCAATGGGGTTTGTGAGCGCTTCATAATTCAGATCATTAAATGCTTGGTACTTGAAAATCCCAGTGGTTGTGATGAGGAACTTTCTTCTTCTGTTCTTATTTATAATAACACATCACATAGTGCTCTCGGTATTTCACCTTCTGACTTCCTTCTGCAGAAGGCTCATTCTCCCACACACAGTTTTCCTCAATATTGGAAAGAAGGTAGTGCGAACTTCCGACCATTTCGCGTCGGACAGAAAGTTGCGAAAAAAGTAATTCGCACTGGTCATAGCACTATTCAAAAGTTCAAGAGCCGATGGGAAGGCCCATATATCATTACGGCTGTGAATTACTTACCTTGTTAGACGTGCTAATGACCAACAAAATCGATTACAGAAAGTCCATTTCTCCCACCTACGAGGATGGATAGATATTCCCACAAACCTTCGCAAATACTTATCTCACAACCCTGAGGTGCGCGAGAAATTCTTTACCGACGAAGATGAAGAAGACGAAGAAGTGGATGAAGATGCAGAAGACTCTGATGTTGATTCAGTTGCTAACAGTTCTTCAATATCCGATAATGATGTTAAAGAAGATCCATTTCAGCCCATCGAAGACGATGATGAAAACGATTTTGAGGGATTTCTTCCAACAAATCCCATCCCAATGGTTCTATTCACAAGGTTGCCTAACTTATGGGATCAAATAGAACAACTGAACGTTGATACTGCAGAATCAACAATGTCTCCTGTGAGAACTCCAGTCCTTTCACCTGAAGTGATTCAGCCTTCTCGTTCTCCGCCCATTTGTGCTTCCTCCTAGTGATATAACAGATTCCTCACGAACCATTCCGGTTCCACCTTTATCCTTACAGCAGAATATTTCTGCTATTTCCCCAATTCTTTACAGTCCTAGTGTGTACAGCCCATCTATGGATTATCATGATTTTTATACTCATGAATATCCTTCACAACTTCCAGTTTCTTTAGCTGTTACACCTAGTAGTCACCTGTTGTGTCATCAGTTTCTACTTCCCAAGCTCCGGCTATAACAAATACAGTTGATTTTCACTCAGTGAAATAGAGGGAGCGTCTATCTTCAAGGATAGACCAAGTTCAAATCTCCTTGGTCCTTCAGCAATTCTCAGTTCTTCTCAAACAACTCAACAAGATACGCCTCCACCTTTTTCGCCTTTTCATTTCAGTACGTCCACTCAACATTCAGACTTCTCAGGTTTCCATTCTAACTCTCCATCTTATCTTCCTTCAGACTCCTATCAGTTACCTTTCTCAAACACCACCAGCTCCATATCATGTAGTTGGTGAAGTTCTCGGTGATCCTGCTCATCTCCAACTTGATGACAGTGATCTCGAGTTAATTCATATAGGAATGGAAGACTTAACCAGGTTTAACTTTCCCCCTCGTCCATTCACTCGACGTATGGGACCAGTCCTGGATTTGCCAAACGAATGTGGAAACCCTGAATATATACTTAATAGAAGAAGGAGTAGTTTATTACAGAACCAGTTAGGTGAGTTGATTGCAAAGTCTCTTCAAAAGCACAATTCTCAACAGCTCATTTTCAACAGGATTCACGAAAGGTCTGAGTTTGAAACTGCCTGTGGTATTTCGCCCTTTCATCGTCATTTTCCGTCAGTCCTTCCTGGTTCTGGGGAACTCCCAAGGGATATCACTGGGGCAGGTGGAATTTTATGGATGCCATGGATATGGAAGCTGAGGATGCAATGTTACGTATGGATGCGATTTGTTGATGGAAGAATATATGTACCATCTTCATCTCTATTCATTTACACTAGCTTTAGATAGATTAGTAATAATAGAATCTTTGAACATCTTTGAAAACATTGAATTACTTTGTCAGAATTTTACTAGAACTTTATATTTATCGTATGCATGTTGATTATTATTTTTAAATTTTGATTTTTAATAAAATTGTTCTCTAAAAATTCTGTATTTCCATTTTTAGGTTAGTTGTCCGTAAATAATCGCAAATTCACAGATATCTGAGTAGAAGATTGCCTTCGTGGTATTCAACGACAACAATTATGATAAGCCAACAACTGCTATGTTCTTTAATACTCAACACATTTTCCAATTTGATACCCCTATTTTGAGTTATAAAGCATAATATCAATTTGTAAATATGTATATAATAAATAATGTAATTGTCAGACTTATAAGAAATCTATGATTTGTTATTCAGTATTAGAGATTTATTTATAATAATAAAGAATCCAAGACTCAGTTTGTCAAAATTATTTGCAGTATTCATTAAATCGTCAATTTCAAATTATGAAAAAATACAGCTGACCTGAATATTTAATTTATATAATTGGTATAATATTAAGAAAATAAACTTTTATTTACAAAATAATAATTACACGGATGCAAATAATAGAGTTAAGAGTGTTCTCTCCATGTTTTGCAGTATGAAACTCTGCTAGCTGGCTAAAATAGCAATTGGAAATGCTCTCCACTATGAGAGGAAACTGTTACTGAGAAGAATCCAGTATTGGTAATAGTCAATTCGATTCTGGCTTTTCATCCATTCAATGTTGTCCTTCTAGGTTTAAACCTCATGAACACCGGGACGCAGACTTCATCCGCTATATGGCCATTACCCTTTGTTATAAGTAGAAGAAACCATTACGTATGTGGTTACAAATCAAACACACAAACACAGAACAGAGCCAATAGAAAACTTACAGTCAAGGTGTACCCAGTATAATAGATACAGTGAGGTTTTCAACTATACCACGGAACATGGAACAAACTAACACAGCCGGAGTAGCATTAGATTTAAAAAAGAAAAAGAAGCAGAGTAGCCAAACACACGAATATACAGATACAAAATGTTGTTACTTTAAAAGAAAAAGAAATATGGAAAATATGGAAACAATAATGGTTGCCTCACTACAACTTATTCGACTCCTGAACCCATCAACCCTGAAGGTCACTAGTCCCACTAACTGCCTGTTCAGTTTCAGTCAGCTGCCGCTTCTCTTCTGGCTTACGACCCATCTTCAAGTTCACCGCTCTAACAATTAGAGCTGACAAAGAGGAACGCTACTTCAGCTTCACATAGGGCGTTTTCCTACAACAGAGTCAAAAGTTTCAGTTATACATTAAAGATATATATTAAGCTATCAATATATTTTTCGGTTTTCAGTTCTTTGGTTTTCGGTTTGTGTGTAGTAGGGATGTACTTATTTTTCCTAGATTCAAAGTTCTCAAATCATCTTTTCAAGCGCTTACATCTTACTTGATTCTGTTAAATAGTTTATGATTATATGGAATTCTATGGGGCCGTAGTTGCAGGGGATGTTGTTGGGTTTGTTCATGCAGCAGCTCCAGGCTCCACCCAGCTCCGAGATCACCTGACTGATCTGTATAAAATAGCTATTTTATGATTGGTGTTCTGCAATATATATTATTGATGCCTTATAATCATACCTGTTTCTTCCCAAATTACTAATTCTCCACTTTTAGGCATTTGATAAACTGTAGTTAGTCATTTCGCAGCTTTATATATATTATATAATTGGACATATTGTGTGGTTCTTACATCCAACAATTTCCCACACTCATTATCATCGTGACGACTATTTCTCCTTTGTGGAAAAGGAAACTTATCTTGGAAAAGTAAGACTTATTAAATTATGTTGATCATCGATTACAGTTTTCTTATTTTCTAGATATGTATGGCTCCATCGTTTCTGTCGTGGTCTCACCTACTTTTTATTCATCAGATTCAGAGCAGTATCAGTACCACTTCTTCAACCTTTCATAACCTGAGAGATTGTTTTCTAAACTTATGGTAAGTGTAAAGCCGCCAGTATGATCTTCATTGAGTTTTCACATGGATACGATTTAAACCGTATGCTCATCCTTTTATCTTTATACAGGCTTTATTCACGGCAATCAACCGTCATGAGGCTCTAGTGCTTGTTTTTGGGCCTGTTTTTCATCACAGTTGTAGTCTCGATTTTATTCAGTGGAATCACCTCTCTAAATCTTCTCTCAAAGACGAGTTCAGAAAATCCCATCAGAAACTTTCAAGAAACAATGTTGAGTAAATTAGAGTTTTTCCATCCTTCAATATACATTTTAACTTTCTTTGTTCAGATATTTACTATACTCACTCTGGAATTCAATCCACACAAATCTAAACTGCCAACCCCATTTTTAGGTTTGTGCTCACATCTTAGACTGCACCCAGTTAACTTAATAAAATTATTAATCTCTCCCCAGCTAATTTAATAACATTTATGAATGTTTTTGGTTTTAATGATCTGATTAATAACTTTACCACAATAATATTATAAATATATTAAGCTCATGAGGGCGATCAGTTTACAGGGACACACTATCACAAGAAGATTCAAGTGCAGAATAATCCATTTAAACAAACTGTGTGAATAGTGTGAAAATGTTAGAGAAACCAGCCTCGCCAACAGCGTATGTGAGATTTAATTTAGCAGCACATCAGACCAACTTTAATACCCTTCGGTCTATAGAGTATGGTTTAACTAATCGATTTTTTCCTCTTACTCGGAATCTTTTAGAATCACAGACATTTCTTTAGTTTGATCTAACACGCTGTTCTTAGTTTAGATCTCACTTTCTAAATTATTAGTGGTTTGTATTCGTTAACAGTATTAACCGGTTCTTTCCATGAACCTCCCAACAATCAAACTATAAAGGTTAAAGACATAGAATAAGGTAAGAGAGAGATATATAAGAAAGTATTATGAATTATGGATTTTACAAACTGAAATGAATAGTTTGAGACTAAGATTTGAATAAGACTAGGCTGAACTAAATACTGCACAGTTAAGACAGAACCCAAGCCTAAGCAATTCACCCACCAATAGTTGACGTTGTAAATGAGGTTACTTTTTGCTGAAGGTAAAAGCTTTATAAAATAAAAAATTTAAAATTTGAGCTAAAAACAATAGTCCTGATAATAGTATATTAAAACAGGCTGCACTATCAGATAGATTCAGAGTAAATAAAAAGATCAAAGAGTCTCATATTCTGATCCACGCAGAGTGCCAGAAGATCAAAAGCAAGGTGATTGCTGTTGCTGCAGAGAGAGGTGGAGCAAAGAGATGATCTGCCTGGTAAGCCCCCAAACATATTTCAAAACTTCCCACACTTGAATTCCCAATGTATGTTAAGGAACTTGCCTATAGATAAAAATTTATGATTCATTATTGAGATTATTCCCTAGGGTGACATTTCCTGATGTAGGTCTCAGAATCTTTAACAAGACAAAATCATTTGCATCAGATATTTCAAATATTATATGACCTTCCTATTTCTGTACATAAATGCTTATTTATGCAATCATCTATAGACTTTTTAGAAGTTACCAAGATTCCAAATGGTCTTAGTTAGCGGCAAATTTTCCCAAGACTTAAGATCTGGGGCAAACGTTCCGGGTACGCATCCACTAAAGATATTTAGAGGTTATTTATACTTCTATTATATATATATATATAGTAAGATACATATATATAATATATATAGCAGCAGCATATATATTATTATTATTAGTATATATATAGTATATATATATATATATATTAATATTGGGTATAGTATAGTTATTATTGTTGTTATTATTATTACATATATACATATATATATATATACATATATTATTATTATATATATATATTAATAGTATATATATACATATATATATTATATTACATATGATAAATTTCAGTTTGATATAGAGCGGTATTGATTAGACATCCTGAATATAAGTAAAGAATTATTAATAATATATATATAGTATATATATATTATATATATTACATATATATATATATATTATATATTATATATATATATATATTATTATTAAATATATAGTCAATTATTATTATTAATTGCATATATATTATTATTATATATATATATATAAGTTACAGCATATATATATACATAGATATAGAGAGAGCAGCAGATTCCCCAAGGTATGCATATATATATATATAAAGTAAGAATGAGAGCGAAGGGAATCTGCCTAGAATAAATGAATAGGATGGTGCTTTGTAACTGATGAAATGATGGTGCGAAAGGAATAACACTTAAAAACAGAGATAGAGGTAGAAGAGGTGATAGTGAATGTGAGGGTTTGATGGTGCATGAAAGATTAGGTATGCTGCGGGATGAGGTCATAGTAAGGAGGACAATGGTGAGTGGAGAAAGTTTAAATGATGAATGTATATATAGATAAAGTTACTGGTGAAATGATCAAGAACTGAGAAGAGAGATAGCATTGATTGATTTGGAAGAAAATGTGCCATTATAGAATAAGAGGATTGAGGAGAGCAGTAATACCCTACATAGGGGATGGTTAACTGTAGGAATTATAGGAATATTAGTTTATTGAATGTTATAGGGAAGATATATGCTAGTATTTTGGCCTAAAGAGTGCGCTATGACTGAAGGGCCAATTATGAAGAATAAGGTAATATAAGTAGAGATGGATTAAATTTTGAGTAATAAACAAATGATTGAGAAATGAGAGAGAGTGATTAGAAGAATGAAGACTGATTTTTGGCAATGAAGGAGATAAAAATTTAATAGGAAAGCTCATGCAGCAGTTAGAAATATGGAAAACTGGTGGTATTTTCTGAATGAACTAATAGTATATAGTTATGATGATACTTAGAAGTGTGTGTAAGAACAAATGAGTCGAAAGTGATTGACTTATTATAAGCGAGTACGTAGACATCTTACAACTTTAGGGTTATCCACTTAATATGGATTGGGTTATGAAAGAAAAAGAGGTGGGGTGGTGAGATGGTGTTATATATGAATATTATATATAACTATTATATGCGGATAATTTACTTCTTTGTGGCGAGAGAGGATTGGTAGATAGATTGGCAGGGTGTGTAAGGAGGGGGAAGTAAACGTAGATAAAGAGTAAGGTTATAGTTGTGAATGAGGACAGTTCTCAGTGTGTAGTTCGGTGGGAAGTTATGAGCAGCTGGAACAAGTGTTCTGAGTTAAATATTAGATATATGTTGGATGAACGAGATGATGATGCAGAAAAATATTTAAGATAATAGGAGGAAAAATACATAAATATCAGAATGTAAAAGGAACTAAGTCTGAGTACACAATTAGGGTTTTGATGAGGGTCACCTGTGTGAATGTTGTTGTAGACTATGGTCTGAATATTAAGAGGCAGATCTAGTATAATGTGCTTCAGATGTACACCTTAGGGACGCAAGGATGAGAAGAATTGAAAATGAGGAAAATGAATGTAATAGAAAGTTGTGTGGCGTGAAGAAGGTAAATGAGAGAATAAATGAAAGTATTGTTGAGATGGTCATATGGAGGGAAAGGATGGATGATAGTTGGTTGGCTAAGCAGATGTATAATGGTGGGTGTGTGTTGGGAACCAACCGGCTGGGGAGACCAAAGAAAAAGTGGATTGTAAGTCCGTAAAGGATTGAATGGAGGAGAGAAATGTTGGTGAGGCGAGAAGAGGGTGGTGCATGGCTAGGAGTGAATGGGCTTTGTGAGGGGGTATGGTTGTGGTCCACCTGGGCCAAGGGATGATCCCTTATTGACTTGGGGTAATAACTCGCATCAAAGCCTATAAGGAACCATCAAAGATTGCCAAAGTCTAATATTATATATATTTAGACTTTAGCATAGCTTTTGATGAGGTTCCCCAAATAACTGATGAAGAAAAGCATGCAATGTGGTAGGTGGAGTGGCATGGTTTGATAAAAGAGTGGTTGAATAGAAAACAGTGTGTAAAACTAAATGGCAATAAGTCATCAGAAACATAAGAGTGGTGGCTTCAGGTTCAGTACAATACTATTCTTCACCAGGTATATAGAGTATATATATATTGTTATTAAGTTATAGATATTATAGATATATAGAGTAGTATATATATATATATATATATATATATATATATATATATATATATATATATATATATATAGTTATATAGAATAAGTTATATATATATAAGATTTAGACCAAGGACATAAATGCAAGGTTTCTAAGTTTGGGTATGATACAAAGTGGCCTACTCAGTTAGGAATAGTGAAGATGTATAAAAATTCAAAATATTCCTTTGTAACTTCTTGGGTGGCAAATGAATTTTAATAGTAAAAAGTAAGGATATTCAATTTAGGTTATCAAAAAGAATTAGATATATCTGTTGATTAGTTGAGTCTAGACCAGAAAAAGATTTTGTGATTATAAGTAAAGAATTTTGAAAGAATAATTAGTGTTTGAAGCAAGAATAAAGCTAAGATGTTGGGTAGAGACAAAATCGTAATGCTGTAATAAGGAGTAAGAGTTATAGTTAAACTGTATAGCAGCAACAAGGGCAGCATTAGAGACAGCACAAGTTTGGGTCTCTTATTTAAAGAATATTTAGAGGTGGTTAGAGAGAGAGGCAAAATGAAGTATAAGGATGATTTCGGGTTTGAGGGTAAGAGCTATGAGTAGAGGCTGAAGAGTTAGGAATGTTTTCTGTAGAAACATGATTTTCTCAAGGGGGACATGAAACAAGTCTACAAAATATTTACATCTATTGATAATACCAATGAATTCTTAAAGTAGAGCACGGAAGGGAAACCAGGGGGTTTTAAAAAGAAAAACAAGAAATTGTCACCAGTAATAGGGCTGTTAAATTTGGAATGGTTTGCCACAGAGGTTATTGAGTGTGACTTGACTGCAACATTTAAGAAAGATTAATGCATGTGGATTTTTTGGGTATCATATAGTATATTTGACCTAGTCAAATAGGTTGGTGTTAGGCTACAGTAGTTTTTAAGGTTAAACTGAATGTTTTAACTATAACAATGTTATTAAAGCATGAACTTAGCATAAGCGATTCTTATTGTAGACTTAGTGTATACTACAGGCTTTGTAGATTTATGTGAGCATGCTTGTGACTTCAGTATATTATGTTACCGATACTCCTAGGGTGCTTGTTACTTGTGCACTGTGTTGCTGGTGTGATCGGTTCCTGCTATTTTACTAGAACAGTCCTGATAGGCCCATGTGGCTTCTTATTGTCTTTTTCATTTCTAATGTTTGATGAGATGCTATAGTGAGGGTCCGTCGCAGTCCTGTGAAGCTCTAGGGTGGATTTTCTGACTGAGACGAGTTCTCACTAAGAGGTGTAAAGGGGGCGGTTAATTCTTCACTGCGCCATATTCTTCTACTAATTTTCTGTTTTCAGTGCATGTTGCGCACCCTACCCCCAATCTTGGGGAGAGAAGGTGGGTGATGATGATGATATATAAATACAAATATAAACATAAATATAAATGCAAAAACTGAAATAACTATTATTGTGAATGTTCTTTTTAAATGCTGTCAATAATCCATCCTTACTGATAATTTTTATAAATGCCCCAGTTTTTGGGAGGACATTTATGAAATGGGCAAATGCCTGCACAAATGCCCATTTTATAAATGCCTGTCCACTGGGCATTTGCCCAGCGTACATCACTAGTCTTAGTACACCTGATTCTAAGAAGTCTGAAATTTCCGCCTATCCTGTGCCAACTTACTATTCTAGTCTTCATCGTTTTTTGGTATCATCAGGTTATACCGTCGTTTAATCTCAACTTTACAACTTAACTCGGAATTGGCGAAGCTTTGTCCTAACAAGTCTAGTTCTCTTTCTTGGTCTCTTGAAGTCTCTAAAGCATTTCAGGAAATTAAAATTGCAATTGCTGATGCAGAAGCTCTCCAATTCTCGCATTCAGATGTTGTCATTCATCTAAAGTTGGTCACTGACGCTTCTCAAGTCGCCATCAGAACTGCACTACATCAGATGATTGATGGTGAACCAATACCTGTCTATTTTTACAGTAAAAAATTGACTACAGAACAAAGATATTCCGCCTTCAATAGACAACTTTTAGCAGCATATTTTGCTGTACTTCATTTCAAACATTTTTTTAGAAGGTAGGCAGGTCGACCTATGTAAGGATCATAAACCTCTTGTCTCTGCTTTTTATTGCAGAAATCCAGCAAAGAGAGATAGCCAGCAAAGACATCTTTCCATCATCTTGGAGAACGTCTCTTCGGCCATACATATTAAAGGTTCTGATAACATTATAGCTGATGCCTTATCATGTTCAAAATCATTTACTTCCATCGATCCAGTTAATCTTCCTGCTATAGCACAATCACAAGCTACTGACGAAGAACTTGGTGTGAAACTACTACTACTCATCCTCATCCGTTTCTTCCCAAGCAGAATCATGAATAAGTTTTTCAAGATATCCATAGTATGTCTCATCCAGGAGTCAAAGCTTCTCTTCGATTAGTAATGACACGCTATTTTTGGCCCAATATGAATAAAGATATTTGTGTATGGACTCAATCTTGTCACCAATGTCAAAGTTACAAAATTTGTCATACAAGGCAACCTATTATCCTATTAGAAATTCCTTCCCGGCGCTTTGAAACTGTACACATTGACATTGTCGAACCCTTACCTCCGACAACTGCAATTCCAGAATCTTCAGCAACATTTCAATATCTTCTAACTTGCATAGATTGAAATACAAGATGGATGGAAGCTTTTCCTCTTCAGAACACCACTGCAAAATCAGTCTCTTACGCTTTCTTACAATGGATCTCTAGATTCGGCGTGCCATTATATGTCATCACGGATTGTGGAGCTCAGTTTGAAAGTGAATTTTTCACAGAACTATTTTCCTTGATTGGTTTTCATTGTCTTAGAACATCATCTTATCACGCCCAAATAAACGGAAAATTAGAATGATTTCACCGATCTTTGAAGACTGCAATCATGGCTAGAAGAACAGATTGGTTACTCTCTTTACCTATAATTCTTTTTAGCATTCACTGTATACTGAATGATTCAGGATACTCCCCTTTTCAAGCTGTCACAAAACACCTTTATTATCCGCAGATCTCTTTGCTTCCAACCCTTCTTCAAGACAAGATTTTGAAGTATTTATGAAGAAATTTATGGCTAGAATGAAGGAACTAGATTTCAGGCAATCTTCTCCTTTACATATGTCATGCAATGTTTCTTTCATACCTGAAGCTTTAAAAATATACACACATTAGTGATGGAGCGAAGCTGAATTTTCGCATAACCGCAGTTGCGTTTTTTTTGCAGTTCCAAAATTTTTCAACAACCACAGTTGCGTTTTTTTTGTGATTATATTTTTGTGCAATAAAAACAAAATTTAACGATTGCTTTGTTTGCTACTACTACTACTACTACTACTAATAATAATAATAATATAAAATAATAATAATAATAATAATAATAATAATAATAATAATAAATAAATATTATTATTATTATTATTTTGTAGTTGTTGATTTTGTTTTTGATAGCTCTTACTTTAACGATTTAATGAATACAGCCCATACTCATTATCAGATACCACGTGCAAACAACTCATAAACATTATTACAAGGCAGATATTTTAAAAAAAAACAAAAAAAACTTGGAAATGCACAGAATCTGTCGCTCTCTCCCACAAACACACTTGATATCTTGTACTTGTACAGTCATCAAATGAGATCTTAATTAGTAGTTATAGCTCACTACATAGATAACTGGTGTTTCGAAAGTGTATTCAAACGTTTCCGTGGGCGTCAAACTGCAAGCAGAATTATGAAGGAATACGAGTAAATCATAATGGATCAATGGGGTAAAATTTTGGCGCAGCCCCATTTTGGGAAATTGAGGGGCTATATCCTTAAATATAGTCTCAGGAAATTAGCGTTATTGCCAGCTGTACTTGGCATGGGGAGAAGGGTGGCATTGCACGAAGTATCTTTAATTTAATTTCTGAAATAATCATTTCATCACATTATTATTATTATTATTATTATTATTATTATTAGTAGTAGTAGTAGTAGTAGTAGTAGTAATAGAAATGCTATTAAACATTCCAAGAGAAATTAAGCACATAACTATACAACTTCAAAATAGAAGTTAAGATTAATGTTGAAAAAGAATAAATTCATAAAATAAGATGTTTACAAGACCATAGCGTTGTAACAAAGAATAAATTCAATTATAAAATAAGATTAACATAGGTTTAAAAATAAAATAAAGTTAACTTACTCATAATGGGATACATAAGAAGAACTTTTCTTTGGCTAATGTCTTCCGGAAATTTTGCGTAAACGACCTTTGCCTCGTGTGTATCGACATCAGATTCTACTAAAATTTTACCTATTCTAATAGATCTGCAGCAAGACCTCAGTCCCTGTAAATTAAGTTTTACTGAATATATATATATATATATATATATATATATATATATATATATATATATATATATATCATATATTATATATATATATATATATATATATATATATATATATATTATAATGATATACTATATATATATATATATATATATATATTCTAAAACACCGTAGTCACGCATTGATGCAGGGTGGTGTCGATCGCCGAATGTATTTTTAATACTCCTGCGACCGTTCATGGGAAAAGTAGAATGGAGTGGAAAAGCAGAAGGGGGTTTCCCAGCCCCAAAAGCCATGAGGAGATAATCTTCATACTGACCAACTGCGTAGAACGCTCTAACGACTATAGTGAAAAATCACTTGAAGTATCTTCTTTATTTTAAATCCAAATTATGTGCTTTAATTCCTTCATATAAAACAGAGGTCCCCAAACTTTTTTGTCTCATAGACCACTTGCAATGTTTTTCGGTTTTGATTGATTTTTTTTGCTAAAACTTAATATATATCATATAATAATATATATATATATATACTATTATAATATATATATATTATATATATATTTAAGAATATTGAGTAATATAAAGATGAAGAAGGGATATTTTTGTATAATTAATAGATATATATATATATATATATTATATATATATATATATTGCTAGAAAGCATTTGGGCATTTTTTATTTATTTATAAATTTATTAACACAACAAGTTTATTATAATAATGTACATTTATCTTTAAAAAAACTAAAATTAAATTTATTATACATAATGCTAGCTTTCGTCCCGGCATGCGGGACCTCTTCAGGCAAATGGACTGAAATTCTTCTTTTTTCATCTTTCATCTTTGAAATTTGTTCCGGTTGGTTATCATATCTTTCTTCAGAGTCTTGGAGGAGATCATTTTGAGGTTTTAGATACTCGTCTTGTATAAAAATCTATTTTTTCACCTCCCTAGGTTGGGTTTATCGATAATTCTACTGTTATAAATACACAAAAGGATTCCAAAATATCTGAGTTGGATAGTATGATTAGCTGTTTCAGATAATTTCTATGTTGTTGGTATTAAATATTATGCGTTGGTGGTTCATCTCTATCAACGCAAGATTTCTGGATTCCTTTTGCCTATTCAATTAACAGTAAGACTTATAATAAACAACCTGGGAGAGGGATTGTGTTTGGTGAAAATAGAATTTTATTTACAAAATGCAGTACCTAAAAAAACCTCAAAATATCTCAACAAGACTCTGAAATAAATAATAAACCAACTGGAACAAATTTCAAATGAAGATGAAAAGGAAAAAAGAAGAATTTTCAGTCATTTGCCTTGAAGAGGGTCCCGCGTGCGGACCGAAAGCTGCATTATGTGTATATAAATTTAATTTTAAACTTTTTTAAAGATATTAATGTTGTTGTATAATAAAACTTGTTGTGTTAATAAATTTATAAAGTTAAAATAATAAAAAAATCCAAGGGCTATCTTAGGAATATAAATATAAACCCTGCATATCTCATTGTTTACCTCATAATATATATATATTATATATATATAATATATATATTAATATATATATATATATATATATATATATATATATATAATATATTATATATAATATATAATATATAGCAAAGTTATAAACATGACTAATTGCGGAATATCCCTCTTGTCCCCTCACTTGCTTTCACGTTTTCACGATTTCCTTAATTATAAATAAAACCCCTGGCTTTATAATATGGCAAACAATCAAAACTCAAATATCTATAGATAACATAAAATAAAATTGGTGCAAAAGCACTCAGAAATACGTTTCCATAGCTTAAAAGGAATAACAGTACAAAACTAAAAACATTTATAAAAAAAATAATGGTTACTTTTCTGCCGGCACTCCCAAAGCAAAATTAACATGATTCACTTTAACTTTGATTCACTTTAATTTGTATGTGCCTAACACCAGTTTATATTTTTTGAAAATATTTCTAACACTTTCCCCTTAAGATCAGGAAACAAATGAACGTTTTTGTCTCTCACATTCGTATTTATTGAACTGACGAATTCGAACAAGTCATTTGCAAGTACGAGTCTTAACTGCGCTGTCATTCGCGAAGCTTGAAGTTAGATGTAATGTCGGAGTTAGAGAAATAATTTTTTTTGCAAAAAAAAAAAATATAAACTCGTAATAGTTAGGCACATACAATTTAAAGTGAATCAAAGTAAAAAAACGCTAGGAAAAAATGTAATTTTTTGTTTGGAAGCAAGGGAAAGACCATCAAACGGATTGCCGAACCCGAGTCATTATATAGAGAAAAAGAAGGATAGTGAAAAACAAACGATTACATATATTTTTTTTATTAAAAGTTTTAGCTTTTGTAGTCTTCAGTAGGATTAAGCACGGCAAGAGAAAGATAGATTAAATATACCCTATGATCGATACAAGAAGAATTCTCGTCTACTAGAGAGACGGTTTTTATTTTTATGTCTCCATGATTTGAGGTTTTTGTAAGTTGGTTGTTCCATAAGGCATGGTAAACAATGATGATATGGGGTTTTATTCTATACATTAAGAAATTCGTGACGTGTGCCACAACGTGAAGCCAGTGGATAATTCATTCATGTGCAAGTTTGGTGATGCCAAAGGTTCAAGGAAAAGTTGTTCGCCTATTAGTTCATATTACCCACCACAAAGCGAATATGATTGTTATAACCTTTACATTTATATAATATTATAGACCCTATATATATACAGTAGTATATATTATATATTATATATAAGTAATAATATATATATATATATATATATATATATATAGTATAATACTAGGTATATAACAGGCTTACCACACATGTATATGTAAAATATATATGATTAAATGACACTAACTTTGTTGGCCGACTCTCCTCTCTAAAATTAAGTATGGAATGTTTAAAATAAGATTCTTATCGATGACCCCCCAACTTTTAATTCCCATGTACCCCCAAATTTTTGGGAACCTCTATATGACCCTTTTCTAGTTCGCGATAGACCCCTGGTCGATTACACGCAGCCACATTTGGGAATCCGAAATGATATAAAAAGAAAACAATGACGGAATTAATTTTGCTTCTTACAACCAGTGTTTATATTGTATTATTCCTAGAGATAGCCCTTGGATTTATTTATTGTATTTATTAAATTTATTAACACCTTTTCCTTTACCACTCCAAACATTATTATCTTTAAAAAAGCCTTTTAAAATTAAAATTATATACATAATGCTAGCTTCGTCCCCCTTCAGCCAGTCGACGGGACCTTCTTTTCTTTGTTTTTGGTAATCTCCATCTGTACTCTTTTTTCATACTCCTCATTTGATATTCTATATTATATTTTAAATTATATCTCAGTTAGTTAATCTTTTTTTTCGACAAGAAGTCTTAGTTGAGAGATATATTTAGAATCTGGAGGGTTATTTAAATTTATTATGTTTGTGATCTCGATTTCTTTGCTCCATTTCCTAGTAAAGAAACATTTATAGACAGTTTAATCACAATTGCTTAGTGTTTTAATAATAGATATCATTTACTGTAATTGTATATAACATACAAAAAGGATTTCCTCCTAAACTCAGCACTAGCATGTCATGGAAGAACACCAACCATAATATTAATACCTATATTCATAAGATTAGATTATCTGGAAAAACAGCAATCATTATTGAATCATCAAAAACAATATTTTGCATATATATATATATATATAATAAATTTATTAAAACTTTAGCGATGTTATAAGAATTATGAATAAACAACCTTATGGGATAAGGTAGAAATATAAGTATATTTCAGACCTCGAACGAGTATCTAATCAAAAAACTCACTACTAAAAAATCTATATCTCGGCCTTCAAAACATAAAGAGACTCAGGAGAGCAAATTCTTATCGCATCATTAAACTCACACACACAAAAACGAGCGCTTATCAAAAGTTTTCAATTATGCGTGAGAATAATGATACGGAAAAAGAAGAATTCTCAGAGGTTCCATGTTGCTCCTTTGCATAAAGGGATCCTTGCTTACTGCCGCGTCATACGCAATTGCTAGCATTATGTATTATTAAACTTTATATCTTTTAGCTACTTTTTTAATCAATAAGTCTATTCACATTGTTTGTTTTACTTCAATTTCTCCGTTTATACCATGTCTGTTCAGAGATTAAATTTAATATAATAGAGTAAATTTAAAAATTCAAGTCCCAGTCAACCAATAATAGTATATATATATAATATAATATATATATATATATATATATATATTATCATATACTCATGTCTTGTTATATATATATCCTATATATAATATATATATATATATATTAATATAAATATATATATATATATATATTATATATATATATATAGTATATATATAGTTATATATCGTCTTTAGCAAAATCAATCAAAAGAAATCCAGAAAACAATTGCAATAAATAGATGGAGTGATCTTGAGGAGAATCAAATAAAAAGTTTATTGGAGATCACTTCTGTATTTTATGATGAATGGAAATTAAAGCATCATTAAAATTAGGATTTAAAATAAAGAAGATACTTCAAGTGATTTTTTGGTATCTTAAGAGTCGTTGTGAGGTATAAAGGTTATCGACGTACATGATATTTGGTCAGTTATTGAAGATTATAATCTTCTCATGGCTTTTAGTAGGCTTCTAGGAACCCCCTTATATCTATTGACGTATTTTACACTATTTTCCTTATAATAATAACGTGTATCGTCACTATAAATATATATGAGTAAGTATATTTTATAATAAAATACTATTTCAGGTATAGTCGATCAGACACGACCCAGGCTTATATAATCAATTAGTACGTGACACTAGGTATGTATTATAAATATATATATTATATAATAATATTATATTAATATATATATAACTCTACCACAGATGTTATATTATAATATAAATATATATATATATATATATATATAGTATATATATATATATATATACAAAGGTAGTATTAATATTTGATTTTATACTTATTATAGTGTTATTAGCTTATTTGAATATATATATATAATAATTCAGTAAAACTTAATTTACAGGGACTGAGGTCTTGCTGCAGATTCTACAAAAAGAACCATAATATTGTTCATTTTCAGTTAGAATCTGACAAGGCACTTGGATGTCGATTTACACCGAGATGCAATAAGATAGCATCGTTTACGCAAGAGCAATCTTCTGTCAGTGAGAGGAGACAACTAACCAAATGGACAAATAGTCTGTACTTCTGCATTTCCCTCTCTAGTAGGTCCCCATTATGAGTAAGGTAACTTTGATTTTATTTTTAACACACTTTAACTGCATTAACAATCTTATTTTATGGAATTTATTCTTTTTCAACATTAATTCTTAATTCTATTTATTTGAACAAAGAAAGATGAAGGACGTATATGCTTGAGATATGCTCGTTTACCCACTTCTTCATTAACTGTTTCTTAATGCTATTATCTATATACTACTATCTACTACTACTTAGTACTGCACATCATTCATGACATATTTTGATACATAATAATCCCAATAATTTTAATATTTTGATTAATTGAATATCATCTCCTCATAGTCAATTATTTATGTCAAAAATTCCACCAAAGACAATCTAGTAAATTTAGGTAGACCTTGCGTCCTGCCAGTGGATCTCATCGAGAAAGGTTCTTGGGTTACACAGTATATCCGCTATATATTTCTTCTGTATATCTATTTTAATGAATTTTTTATTTTATGTTTGCGACCTTATAATTTCCCAAAATGGGGCTGCGCCAAAATTTTACCCCATTGATCCATTATGATTTGACTCGTACTTCCTTACATTATTCTGCTTTGCCAGTTTGACGCCCACCCGCTGAACGTTCCACTCTCGCGAGGTATCACACTCTCCTTTCGATAAACAATCAACCATGTATTTATCTATGTAGTTGAGTGTGTTATAAGGTTGCCCTCCTACTACTAATTCTAATGATATTTTCATTTTGTCCACATCGAATGCATGCTTACAAGACAAGATAGTAAAGTGTGCCCCTGTTTGGCGCCTATTGGCCAGCGCGCAGGTGCCGAGAGCGCTCACATATTCTTAGCAACTTTCCTAAGTTTTTTTGTTTTTTTTAAAATATCTTGCATTGTAATAATGTTTATGAGTTGTTTGCTCTGTCTGCATGGGTTTTCAGTTCACCCACACTTGGTATCTCGTACTAACCTCGACGTTGGGGCTGTATTCATTAAATCGTTAAAGTAAGAGCTATCAAAAACAAAATCAACTCAATAGAGAAAAGAGATTAGAAAAATATAAATAACTAATTACCTTATTCATTATTTTATTTAATTATTATGTATTTCCTTTCTACTCTATTATTATTATTATTATTTATATTTATTAGTATTTAGTAGTCATGTAGTAGATCACAGGTGGCCGCAGTACCAACAAAGCAAATCGTGTTTAAAGTTTTTGTTTTATATGACACAAAAGGAGAACCTGACTTAACTCGGACCATAAAAACAAAACACGCGAAACTTGTTGTTGAAAATTTTGACTGCAAACAAAAAACGCAACGTGGCGCATTATGTGCTCTATCGAAAATTCAGCTTTTTCGGTCCATCTCTACATTAATAGATGTGTATCTCTGAGTCTTTTTTAAAAGCTTCAGGTATGAATAGAAACATTGCATTGACATGATTGTAAAGGAGATAGATTGCTGAAATCTAGTTCCTTATTTCTAGCCATAAATTTCGTTTCATAAATACTTCCAAAATCTTGTTCTTGAAGAAAGGGTTGGAGCCACAAGATAGATACTAGCGGATGAATTAACAAGATGTTTTGTCGATCAGTGCAATTGGAGATGAAGCGGGAGTATCGTGATATCATTCAGGTATACAGCTGCGAGATGTAATAAGAGAATTGTACTAGACTCTAAACGTGAGTGAGTAACCATATCTGTGCTTCTAGCCATTGATTTGCAGTCTAGTCTATCTAGGAGTCCGCGGGTGATCTATATCTCTTCAAAAGTCTGTTCCCCGAGCATTTCCTAATCAGTTGCGAGCGCGAGTTGATCAAGTATGAACGTTCTAAGGACAATGAAAACCATCAAGAGGATAGAGATAGTTCTGGGGATAACCGAAGATTGCTCACTTTTCAGAACTGAGCTCCGCTAATTCTCGCTGTGTGGGATTGACTCACTGGTAGCTTAGTATGAGCACGCCTCCGCAATATTTTTGAGAAGACCATTGTAAGAAAGCGTAAGAGGAAGAGCTGATTTTGCACGCAGTATTTACGCCATCCCTTATGAAATAAAACGCTTTTCCAGTCTATCCTGTAGTATGTTACTGTCTTTGTAAAAGGTAGATCTTCCACTCATTTTCGTCTATTCTTTGTATTTCATATTCGTATGACAAGTCTTAGAAGATATTGCGAAATATGTTGCTGTATACAGATCTGGAATATGTGCAGATTCTGTCGTGAGGTAAGGTTCAGACGCGAAATGTCTCCTCTCCTGTGTGGTGTTATACAGTTTACCATTTAATAAGCTGTCGGTGTAGAGAGAGAAGTTTCTATCTAATATGTAATAAAATTCAAGTGTGTTTGCCGTTGTCTCATTGCCAACATTATATATTTCTTTCGTAAACTCCCTTTTGATCACCCATTGCTTTGACAGATTGTGAGTCCTATTACACAAATATCCTTTATTCATATTGGCTCACAAGAATTATGTCAGCATCATTAAACCTCGAAACCCCGCCGCTGTTCAATGTAAACTAATCAGAGAGTATAGCTTTTTGAACTCACTCCATGGATTGAAACTATACTATGGATTATCTGATTAATGCTATATCATGATTCTTGCTTGTGGAAAGTGAAAAACGTGATTATATATATATAATGAGAATGTATATATATAGTAGTATTAATTTCAACACCTCAAGAGTTCTGTCGTCAGTAGTGACTTGTGAGATTGTGCTATATAGTTCAAGGAATAGTTTACTCGTAGAATCTCGATGGTGATAAGTATATTGTAATTTTGAACTAATGATAAGTATATAGAGCATCAGTACTATTTAATATACTATAATGTTATCTAGAACCTTTAATATGGTTAATGGTCCACGATAGAGAACGTTCTCCAAGATGATGGAAGTAATGTCTTTTGTGACTTGAGCTATCTCATTCTTTGCTTGGAATTTCTGCAATAAAAAAGCAGAGGACAATGGTTTATTATGAATCTCTATTACATAGTTCTCTGACTACTGTACCTATACTTCTTAATAAAAATGTATTTTGACAATTGTATAAGCTATTACAGCAAAATATTATGCCTAATAGTTTTGTATATTTTAGAAGGAGCGGAATATCACTTTTATCTTCTGTTAAGTCAATTTTTTTAACTGAAAATAAGAATTAGGATACTAATAATAGTTAATTGGTTCTAATCCATCTCAAATCAATACTAGATATGTGTGACTCAGTTTACTGAGTAATGGCTGACCTTGAGAATAAAGCGTCTCACAGTTGACCAACTTTAGACTGAATGACAACATTACTGAATGCTATGAGAAATTGGAGAGCTTTCATTACTATACCGGTATATGACATATCAGACAGATTGAGCAAAGAAAATATTATTAAGTGGCCGTGAAAATGAGTGTTTAGAACTTCAAGAGACCAAGAAAGAGAACTAGACTTGTTAGGACAAAGCTTCGCCAATTCCGAAGTTAAGTTAGCAAAGTTAGGAATTAAACGACGGGCGTAATAACCTATGATGACCAAGAAAAGATGAAGACTAGATAGTAAGTTTGGCCACAGGATAGGCGGGAATTTCAGACTTCTTAGCAATCAGGTGTACTAAGATAGCTGATGTACGCTGGGCCAAATTGCCAGTGTACAGGCATTTATAAAATGTGGATGTGGTGCAGGCATTGCCCATTTCATAATGTCCTCCCAAACAAATGACGCTTGCGGCAATTATAATTTTTAAGTTTGACAGTATTAAAGGATTGCGATTAATTTAATCTTCTAACATAAGGAAACATTCACAATTACTTCTATTGAGAGTTTCTTGCTGATCAAATTTATGTATTTATATTCTTGATTTATAGTGATACATCTATGATCACCCCATACTCTTCTCTCTCTCCCAGATGGGGACAGGACAATCGGGTAAGGTGTAACATCGCAACATGCAAACTTAGGAAACAGAAAGTTAGCTATGAAGAATTATGACGCAAGTCGAGTAATTTAAGACAATCCTTTAACACCGCCCCCTTTACATCTTTTCTTAAGCTGAGAGACGTCGTCTTCGAGGTCAGAGAAATCACCCTAGAGCTCTCACTAGTGGCTTTACGACTCTGAGAACCTCCACTATAAGCACACTAGCAACTCGAGTACAAACATTTAGAGAAATAAAAAGAACAATATACAGATTCATAGGCTCCATCGAGGCCTCAATCGAGGACTGTCTTCATTAGTAAGAGCCAACAGAATCAATCAGCAAAGAAACGATGAGTTTATCAATGCAATAAAGTATGCAACAAAGCACCAAAGATAGGCTTGTTCTTTGGTAAACTTACATTAATATGCACAAAAAGGTCTCAAAGCATCGCTCACGCAAATCCACAAAGCACTTCATTTAGTATACATCAATCTACTAGAACTCACAAAAGAAATCAAATTTATAGCTAAAGTTCGATGCCAACTAAACTTCACGCTTTTAATAACTTTAAAGTAACATTCAGTTTAACCTTAAAAACTACTGTTAACCATAACACACCAACCTATTTGACTAGCGTAGCGAATAATATACTCTAACTACCTCAACATTGAGCCCAAAGCATTCCACCTATTATAGCTATTCTTGTCCTTATCCTCAAATAGTGTGCAATCAAGTCACACTCTTCGAAATAATCATACTGTGGCAAACCATGATCCAGAAAATCTTAAAACAACACCTGTATCTTAATCGAGATGAATGATGATTTTTTGTTTTTTTCCTTTAACTAAAGCCGCTTGGATGAGTGTATTCCCATTCTCTTGAGATGGCAAGTCTTATCAATACTATTAACCATACTCTCTCATTAATGTATGTTTAATTGTGTGCAATAATGTAATATTTTGTAGATTTGTTTCATGATTCCACTCTCGTGAACAAAAATTTCCGTGCTGAATATTTTGCTTACAGAAAACGCATTCCTAACGTCCTTCCGTCTAAGTCTCCTCATAGCGCATTAACCCTCCTAAATATCGCATATACATATCTACTCTCATCCTATGTCTGCTGCGTCAACGTGTTGCACTCAATTCTAGATTTCAAACTCTTTAATTATTAATAAGGGGGCCCCAAACTATAGATGCAAATACTCTAATACTCTCCCTCATTAACTTATTGCAATTTACATTAAAGTACACAGGGTTTGACTTTATATATACAGGCTTGCTCACATATATATACAACGATACTACAAATGCACACTTACGATATTTTTATTGTGCCCAGCATTTACTAATAGCTTACATAGATTCTTGCTTCCACACACGTTTGAATACTTTCAGATGAGCTGCTTTAATATACTGAAACGGACATCTTTCGCCGTTGGATAACCAAACCAACATGACTAATAGCATATCACGCCATCAGTATTGCTAGTAAATCCTTATTGAGCAAGATAATATCGGCCAGTCGCAGTTATTGTGAGATATTTATCCCTATTACATGTCACTTCATAACACTGTGACAGCAATCGATCTACATTCTGGAAAATCCAGGCCGCTCAAAATGACATTTCTCCTTAATGGAAAGATCAATTTTTTTTGACATTTTTCACATTTTTAATTTATACATTATCCACCACTCTCTCACTATATACTCGTAACTTGCGTCAGCCACATGTTTTTCATGGGTATGATCATCATATAGCGCAAAACTTAGAGTATGAATTATACCATCTAATCATATAGTGTCCTGTCTCTCTAGGGATCTAAAAATCCTAGATCAATATCATATAATTAGTTATATATATTATAGTTGGATTTATTATCTCACTTGTCTATTACATTTCTTTACTCAAAATATCTAGAATCTATTTCTCATCTCGGAGAAAAATTAAATTTAATGTCACTATTAGTGATAACCTATAATCTTCTGAGTTGTTTAATTCAGTTGATTTTATATATATATATATATATAATATATATATATATTATTAGGCGAGTAATGATTTACTATTCACTAAGTACTGAATTTAAGAGAATATAGTGTATTTGGAGAAACGTCAAATTTGGCGCCGCCAGCATTGAACCCTGAAGGAGACACCACTCATTAACTATTTCGCCACTGATGACTATCATTGCCATTTAGTCTTTACACATGTTTTTTCTATTCACACAACCACTCCTTTATTTTAATCATCATACATTTGAGTAAAAGAATTCGGACATCTCTTGTACTCACTCTCAGATTTCCATACCGAACTCTTAACTGATAGAGTTACCACACTTTCTCTTG
>JABUQX010060747.1:17500-24858 GCA_015478945.1 Trachelipus rathkii | reverse complement strand
ATTATTATTATTATTATTGTTTGTATTATTTTTAGATTTATCATTGTTGGTAATCTCTAATTTTTGACCTAAAACCTCTAAATTATTTAAAGCTTTAGTAATGATATCTAAAATAAATTCTATATCCCAATTACTCTTCTGATTATCCCATGGTAATTTATCTAAAATTTCTTTAGGTATCTTCTGTTCCAAAATGGTTCCAATTATGATGGAACAACTTTTGCAACTATTTATTAATTCTTGTGTCTTTAAACTTTCAACACAGCATGTTATCTCTGCCTTAAACTTAAACATGTCATTAAAATTGTACCTAGGTACCTTAATATTAATAAGCTTTAAGATTAGAGTTTGTATTAATTTATGTTTATTGCCAAAATTTTCCTTCAAAGTCTCCATTACTATGGGATAATTATCCCCCCTCAAAGCATAACCTGACACCAACGTTAAAGCTACACCCTTAAGACACCCTAAGAGAGCTTCTAACTTTGCTGCATTTGAATAATTACGACTTTCTACATTAGCCTTGAAAACTTCGTAAAAATGGTCAAATTGTAAAACATCACCACTAAAGGTAGGAAGGGTTCTAGTAGGAGCTTTGAATAACTCTGGCTCACGCTCTTTGTGTTCATGACTGTTTTTATTGAGTGGGGACATGTCTTTATTATTATTTTTGACAAGCGTTTGTATTTTATTACTACACTCATCTATAAGTAAAATTCTATCATAAGCTTGTTCATCATCCCTTAAATATTCTTCACCAGTTAAAAAACTTTGAACAAAATCATCAGCCTTGATCAACTCCTCTTTAAGGGTTAATAATGAATTTAATTTGGCAGATAATAAATCAAAATCAAGTGTCACTTGACCAATTGCGACATTTATTTCATTACACAGTCTCGTTTGTCTATTTCTTATCCTTTTCCTATTCAATTTAGCTCCTTGCAATTCTGGACTACTTTCTAATGTTACCTCATTTTGCGGGGTGGTGTCTATTTGTTCACCATTTGGATCCATTATTATCAATTTATTATTAAAATAGAAAAAATAACTAAACTAACACCTGGTTAAGACAATTTTTAATACTCTGGATATTTTAAACTTTATTTATAAAGTCAAAATATCTTCAAGCTCCCGGAAAAAAGAGAAAAAATATCTGGCATAAATATGAGTTTTTTCATAAACATTGGAGCGCCAATAAAAATGTGTTAAATAAAATGTCCTTGCTCACGGAAATATGGAGGCGATACCTAACACATTTTGCCAAAATAAAGTTCAAATTTTAATAAATAAATAAAAATAAAAATGCCCGTTTCCTCAGCCAGTTTTCAATAATATTTTGGAGCACAAGTATCAAAGGAAAAATGCAATAAAAAAAAATTTAAATATTTGTCTTAACCAGGATAAAATAAAAAATATAAAAAAAATCAAGTTTATTAACAGTACCAATTTAATATCCAGATTTGGTAAATGAAAATCTTCAATAAAAGGAGATCCTGTAAGTCATCCACCAACAAGGAAATGAAAGGGGACCAATAGCTCCTTCTTCAAAATCAGGAAATCAGTATCCTACCATACCACGCCACATCATTCCAGACCTAGAAAATATAAAACGGAGGAGTATTCTGGTCGAAGAAAATATAAATATCCCTTTACTGCGACGGAGTAAATAATAAATAATCTATAATAATAATAATAATAATAATAATAATAATAATAATTAATAATAATTAATAATAATAATAATAATAATAATAATAATAATAATAATAATAATAATAATAATAATAATAATAATAATAATAATAATAATAATAATAATAATAATACAATAATAAGAAAAAAGAGTCATAAACTTAAATTTAAACATTAATTACATTAAACAATACCATCTTGATATAAAACTTCATTATAAAATATAAACATGAACCTTTCAGTAAAAAAAGAAACAATAAAAAATATATTAAATAAAAGGAATATTCAACTGAATATTACCCACCAAAGGGACTAAAGGATCCTTCTTCTGGACCAATAAGTCATCCACCAACAAGGAAATGCAAGGGGACCAATAGATCTTTCTTCAAGTCAGGAAATCAGTATTCAACCATATCACGCCACATCATCCCAACCTAAAAAATATAAGGCGGAAAGTATTCTGTCGATGAAAAAATATAAATATCCTTTGCATGTGAGGTAAATACTAATAATAGATATAGAATAATAATAAATAATAATAATAATATAATTAATATAAATAATATTAAATAATAATAATAATAATAATAATAATAATAAAGAAATACAAACACTCTAATAAAGAAAAATTATTTATCGTAAACAAATATTAAACCTTAAATAATTTCATCAATGTCAAACCTTTTAATAACAAAGGGGAAAAGTAAACCTATTAAAAATAAAGAAAGGAAAATATATATATATTTGACTACTTGTCACTCACCGAGAAAATCAAAGGGAAATAAGTTTACCATAGACATCGACATCGGTTGAATGCAAGGAAACCATCAACGCTAACGAAAAATGTCTCATTGGCCTAACGTCACATTTAATAACAGAATGAATGAAAGTTCTACACAAAGCTTAAGGAACCAATACACCTCCTCCAGGTTCCAGTGAAAAGGTCACAACAAATAATAAAAAACCTCAAGAGGTTCAACACAACCTTCACGCACGGACACAAATTGACCAAAGGCTGGCGGAAATTCCAAACCTACTTTATATACGCTGTAAGCCGACCGAAAGGTAATTCGTCCAAAGTCTCCCACAAATGACTTCTCCTAACAAGAAATGTGTTTCTAAACCAAACGTTTTCCACTATTTAAAGAAAACTAGTACTCATAATTATCAGTATATTCGAATATAATAGATGTACGAATAAGCCTAGTAATTTAGTTAAAGAAATATTTAAATTTAAAAAATATTAAAAACTTAAACGAAGTGTTCAAACCAAGGGAGCGGAAATACTTAACACAAAAATATTTCAAATTAAGGCTTTTTAGAGTATAAAAACAAAAAGTTTATTTATTACGTAATCAGTACGAACCTTAATAAAAGAAATATTATAACTTTAACTTTAATAGACAAGGCAAACTCAAACATCAAAAAATATAATGACAAAGCATGTTCAAGAAACACAGGGCCTCGGGTGAAAAATCGTACAAATTTAGAAAAAAATGTCGTACATCTAGTATTTTAAAGAAATATTAAAACGAGGGAACTTTAAAAAGGGAAACTTACATATAAATAAAGATAATAAAACTTTAAAGCAATTTCAAACTCAATTACAACTATTAAAAACGTAAAAAATCTTTATTCATCATAAATGGCTATTGAAATACGGTCCTGCCAGACGTATAAAAACCTAACTGTACATTTAACAGAAGATTTAAAGGAAAGATGGAATGAAATATTACAGTTATTTAAATCAATTACTGGTCATGAATGCAAAATAAAAAAAAAATTCATGACACCGAGCATTGGTGAGTGGTCTTCCTCCCACAAGCGAAAGCGCTTACACGAGCGATAACCTTGCACGCCTCCGTACATTGGCACACTAATATCCTCACGAGTCACTATATGTCACGTAACCCCCCTCCCATTTGCAAATTTTGCCGTAGCCATACCCCGCAATCTGTTCGCCATATCTTCATTTAATGTTCTCATCTGGACCCTATCCGCCGTCGTCATTTTCTTACTTTACGATCCATAACTCCTTCCAAATGATTATCCAATGTCTTATCCGAATCTTCCCACTTTAGAAGTAACTCTATTTTCTTGTATCTCCAAGAAGTGAATATTCTTCATAATATTTGGATTTTGTTATGTAATATTAGGATTATTTATAAATGCAAGGATGCACTTTTATTTATTTTTGACTGACTGAATATTCATTCTCTCCATTCAAATCTTCCTTTGACGTTTGAAATATGTATGTGCCAGGGCCCGCCCATGGTGTTAATTTTTCAGCCCAGTGTGGCCGCTTTTTTGTGAGCCGTGGTGGGTCCTGTGGACTCAAATATATATATATATATATATATATATATATATATATATATATATATATATATATATATATATATATATATATATATATATATAGTATATATATATATATATATATATATATATATATATATATGTATATATATATTATATTAATATAATATATATATATTATATTATATATATATATTATATGATATATATAGTATATATTATATATATATATATATATAGTATATTGACAAGGAATGAAGAATTTGAAGACCACACTAACATAATTATTTAATATGTGATTGAGTAAGAACACGAGATCACTGTCCAATGAACAGATGCTGGCATTAAATTTCCTTATAAATTTCTTTCTGGAGAGTTCAAACGTGTTCCCATGTTTACGTTTGCGTTGTTCAGTTTAGAGATAATCTAATTAATCTAGAAGCGCCTTTTGCATGTCCATTCAAGAGTCTACACAGATTCGATCTATGTTTTAAAAATTCAAACACCTTTCGTATTTTCTGTATTGTCAGAGTTCCCAGCTTTTCTTTTTTTCCTACTTCAAATTTGTTGCCTCCTTTTCTATTGGTTCTTTCATCGCAGCAGGCTACCACTAACACTGGTCAACAGTGAAATTTTGCGAATTCAAAATTGTTATTTCCTAATCATTTCAACACGGAGAAAACGAAAATGACCTTGAAAATTTCGAATTAGCTCGTTGTTTCCAGATATTGCCACTTATGAAATTTGGCGGTTGGTTTGGAATATTTCTGTGACGAATCATAATTGGTACTTTATTATTAGGAATAGAAGCACATAATAGTTATGATTAATGTAATATATTAAAAGAATTTATGTAAAGTAATGAAATACATATATTACCTTTTAATACACAATGTAAATATATAACCCTTCGGTATATGGTGAGGCATGACAACGTTATAAATGTACAGACAGCAATTGGGAACCTACAGTTAGTTGGTCGTCTGTGCTAACATGTGGAATGCTGTGTATTTTTCATGTTATATTATACTATATATATATATATATAGTATATATATATATATATATTATATAATATATAATATATATTATATATGTTTATTTTTATATATATATATATTATATATATATATATATATATATATATATATATATATATATTTCAGAAATAACATTCAGTTTAGTGATATCAATTTTGAGATTTAAAATAACGAGAATGCCACGGCATTGTAAAAATTCGGCGGACAGTTTCTGTTACGTGTGCGGTCTGGTTACTTTTTCTGACCAAAAACGTC
Source organism: Trachelipus rathkii (assembly GCA_015478945.1). NCBI lineage: Eukaryota > Metazoa > Arthropoda > Malacostraca > Isopoda > Trachelipodidae > Trachelipus > Trachelipus rathkii. Next base: position 19,552 of record JABUQX010060747.1, on the reverse strand, counting down.
GGATTACTCTAATCATAAAGGCTGCATATCACCCATATTTCGGTATCCAGTTAGGAGACCAGGACAAGCACTGGGCTCCGCACATTGTCTGCAATACATGTGCTGTGCGCCTACGCGGATGGATGAACAAAACAATACATTCTATGCCTTTTGCCATTCCAATGATTTGGAGGGAGCCCTCAAATCATGTAAACGATTGCTATTTCTGCATGATACCTCATGTCAGTCATGGCATGTGAAGAAAAAAAAGCGACTGTAAAGTAGTATCCTAAAATCCAGTCAGCCATCCTACCAGTACCCAATGCAGACGGTTTGCCCATACCAATTCCTCCAGTACACTACAATCTGGAGTCAGACGTAGCTGAGGATTGTGAAAGTGAGGAACCACCTTGTCCTTCCTCATCAAATGATCCGGATTTTGTGATTGACACTCAAGAATCTTGTCAGCCAAAATTGTTTTGTCAAGCTGGATTAAATGATTTAATTTGAGACCTAGACCTACCTAAAGTCAAATCAGAGCTTTTGGCATCAAGGCTTCAAGAAAGGAATCTCCTACTACCTAATGTTAATGTATCCACATACAGGAATCGCCAACACAATCTGAATCAATACTTTCGAAATGAAAATTCTCTTGTTGCCTGTTGTGATGTGCCTGGTTTGATAAATGCTTTGCATTTAGAATACAAGCCAGAAGACTGGAGACTATTCATAGATTCTTCTTAGATAAGTTTAAAAGCTGTATTGCTACATAATGGCAATTCTCTTCCTTTAATTCCTATTGGAAATCCTGTGCATATGAAAGAAACGTATGCAAAATATGAAAACACTTCTTATTGCAATTAAATACACCGACCATCGCTGGCACCTCTGTGGAGACTTGAAGGTCATTGCAATACTGTTGGGCATGCAATTGGGATACACCAAGTACTGCTGTTTCCTCTGTAACTGGGGTATTCGGGATAGTCTTCCATTACACAACGTAAGGTCTGGCAAAAGCTAGGAAAATTCTTGCCATGGTGAGACAAATGTCCAGCATCCGCTCCTCTGGGTAGACAGAAAACAAATTCTTTTGCACCTTTGCACATTCAAAAACTGACTCATGAAAAAACTTTGTGAAGGGAAATGGACCAGGTGAGAAGGTTTTCAGTACCTCAGAAAACAATTTCCAAAACTTCAGTGATGCTAAAGTTAAAGAAGGCATCTTCGTTAGGGCCACAAATTTGTAAACTTCTTAAAGGATGTTAACTTGTGAGGTAGTTCTTGCTGGCCATAGTAAGCAGCAATGGGAAAGAATTTAAAGATTTTTTTTTCAAAATGCCTTCCCTAAGGAAATCGTGAGGGTTGGATAACTACGTTGATATTGTGGATACACTTCTAGAAACGTATCGTAAATTAGGGTGCAACATATGTCACTCAAGATCCATTTCCTACATTCTCACCTGGACTTCTTCCCTGACAATTGTGGCGCCGTGAGCGACGAACATGGTGAGCGATTTCATCAAGATATATCTAGAATGGAAAGAAGGTATCAAGGTAAATGGAAGGCCTCCATGCTTGCGGACTATTGCTGGACAGTGACAAGAGACGCCCCAGAAACCATTCACAAGCGAGTAGCAAAGAGATGTCATTCAAGAGATTAAACATTAAAATGGGAGGTTACTGATTATAATGACATGAAAAGGTAAACATTACACATAGGCAAAAAAAATATATTAATTAATGTCACATAAAATTTATTTACATTTTTGGTAGTTGTGTACTTTTTTATGATATTAAAGAGCTTCAATTGATATACTTGTAAGTTCTATGTTATTATTTAATATGTAAATATCTTCAAAACCAGAGCTAATACATAAAAATTATTTTCAAATTTGTGTTTCTCGACCAAAAATTAGTAAAGTTTCTCTATTTTGAGCTAGGAAAATTTTTCAAATTACAAATATGTTGACCAGTGTAATTTTGAAGTCTCAGGTAGAAAGCTCATCATCATGTTTCTTTTGCTCCTTGATCTGCAGAACGTTCCCTCAACAATAATTACGCTTCTAAAGGCGG
>JABUQX010060747.1:0-12500 GCA_015478945.1 Trachelipus rathkii | reverse complement strand
TCCAATTTATCGATATAAGTTTTAGAAAATTAAGTAGGAAGTGGCTTAAAAATTAAGCGATAATAATAATAATAATAATAATAATAATAATAATAATAATAATACTAATACATAAAATATTAATAAATAATGAATAATAATAATAATGATGATAATAAATAATAATCATAATGAATAATACTAGCAAGAAATAATAATAATAATAATAATAATAATAATAATAATAATAATAATAATAATAATAATAATAATAATAATAATAATAATAATAATAATAATAATAATAATAATAAAATATTGTAGTTATTATTTATTTTTTTTTAATTTATTATATTATTTTATTTATTATTAATTAATTATTATTATTATTTAAAAATGATATTATTATTATTATTATTATTATTATTATTATTATTGATTATTATTATTATTATTATATTATTTATTATTATTCATTATTATATTATTATTATTTATTATTATTTTATTAATTATTATTATTATTATTTTATTTTATTATTATTATTGTATTATTATTATGGAGTAGTAATACTGAATGTTCCTTTTTATTTTATTATTTATTATTTTATTATTATTATTTTAATTATTATTATTATTTTATTAATATTATATTAATTTATTTCTGATGACTGATTATAATGAAATTGTAATTGTGATTGATTATACTTGTGATCTGTGTATATACTTAATATATTATTATTATTAAAAAAAAAGATTAATATTATTATAATTTATTATTTTATTATTATTATTATTATTTTTTATTATTATATATTATTATTTTTGATTATTATTTTATTATTGTTATTATTTCATTATTATTTCATTATTATTACTTATTATTATTTATTATTAATCATTTCATTATTATTATTATTATTATTTTATTATTATTAAATCATTATTATTTTATATTATCTATTATATTATATTATTATATATTATTATTATATTTTATTATATTATTATTTTATTATTATTATCCACACTTTGAGACCATCGTGGCATACATAGATGGTGTTACGACCAGGGTATATTTTTTCAGTTTTTACGATAAGGCATAAAGCTAAATTTTAGACAAACCAAAAACAATTAGTCTTAACAAAAAACATAAGTTAACTTAGAAAGATTATTATTTTTCATTATTTCATTATTAATATTATTATTATTATTATATTATTATAACTTTATTATTATTGTAATTATTATTATTTTACATATTATTATTTATTGTTATTCTTATTATGATTATTTATTATTATTATTATTATTATTATTATTATTATTCATTTTGATTATTATTATTATTATTATTTTACTTATTATTATTATATTATTAATATTATAGTCTTCTTCTTCTTATCTTTACTTTTTCTTTTCTTTTTTCTTAATATAATTATAGAGCTTGTTTTATGTTACTAATGTCTTAGCCATTTATTATTTGTAATTATTAATATTTTATTATTATTTTATTTTATTATTCATTATTATTATTTTTACTTATTATGATTATTATTTTATTATTATTATTATTATTATTATATTATTATTTTTTATTATTATTTTATTATAATTTTTGTAACATAATTATTGAGTTATGAAAAGCTCATAGATAGTTACTATCCAAATTGGGATAGTCACTAGGTATTAATTATTATGCTATTATTCATTATATTATATTATATTATTGATTATTATTATTATTATTATTATTCATTATTTTTTATTATTCTTATTATTTGTATTCTTTTTATTATTATGTTATTGTTCATTATTGTTAATTATTATTTGATTTTTTATTATTATTATTATTATTAATTTATTATTTTATTATAAATTGATAATTGTAATTGTAATTGTAATTTGTAATTGTAATTGTAATTTGTAATGGTAATGGTAATGGTAATTGTAATTGTAATTGTAATTGTATTGTAATTGTAATTGTATTATAGTTATGATTATTATTATTATTCATTATTGTTTATGTTTTATTATATTATTATATTATATATTATTATTATTAATTATTATTATTATTATTCTTATATCATTATTTTTACTATTTATTATATTTATTATTATTATTATTTATTATTAATTTATTAATATTATGATTATTATTATATATTTATTATTATTTATTTTATTATTCTTTTTATTATTATTATTAATTATATTAATATATTTTGTAACATAATTTTGAGGTATGAAAAAAACTCATAGCTACTACACTGATCGGATAGTCACTAGGTATTAATATCAGTATAGCTAATACCATTATTATTATTGTAGATTTAAAACAATTTAAAATTCCTATGAAAGGAAGAGGCATCAGTGTATGTTGATGCTCAAAATTATAACTGTAATTAACAATGATGAAATATAAGAAATGAATAGTATTGTATCGGGGCCAAATAGACACAACACTGTGTTGCATTTAGTAGGACCCATTTCAGATAGGAGGGAAATTGCATTCCTAATTTATTGGCTTATTGCAATTGTAAGTATTATAAAATATGTGTATCTCTATCTAAAGGATGAAAATTTTTACACTAGTTATCTTGAATTAAAATTTACCATGAGTCGATGATGCCCAAATACCAGAATTATATAATTACTTTTCATTATTATTGTTCTTTTATTATTATTATTTTTGCGCTCAATGGACGAAAACGTCCCCCTAGTAGCCTTTTCTCATCTATTAATTCCTTGTATTATATTAACTATGTAAGGCATTGACTATGCTGTACTTAATAGAGGGAATAAAATTTTTGATTTGATTTGATTTTTTTTATTATTGTCATTGTTATATATTGTTTTTTATTATTATTATTATTATTATTGATTATTATTATTATTATTATTATTATTATTATTATTATTATTATTTATTATTATTATTCTTATGCATTTATTATTATTATTATTCATTATTATTATTATTATTATTATTATTATTGCTGTAGTATCTAGTATTGTAAATATTTTTAGGAGCTGGATGACTGTATGGAATGATTGTATGGACACTATTACTAATATAACGATTTTTTATTATTTACTATTTTATATGTTTTCTTATTATAATCTATAACTTATTGTTTAATATTATTGTTGTGCAATGAATTTATTACTTATTATTATTATTATTATTATTATTATTATTCTATATTACTTTTATTATTATTTATTATTATTATTAATATTTTTATTATGACGTTAATGTTATTATTACTTATTTTTTATTACATTATATTTCGGGTCTCAAAGGACACAACACTGTGTTGCAATTAGTAGACCCATTTTCAGATACATGGGAAATTATATTATTATTATATTATAATGGTAATAAATTATTATTATTATTATTATGTTTATATTATTATTATTATTATTTATTATTTATTATTATTATTATTATTATTATTATTATTATTATTATTATTATTATTATTATTATTATTATGAATTATTATTTTATTTATATGGGGTATTATGCTGCAAGGTGACAACGATTTACTTAACTATTGTATAAAAACAATAAACTTCTAATTTACTAAAATAATATCAAAAAATTCTTTGTATTTTATTTATCGATTCACTTATATTTTAAATAATATATTTTCGCTAAAAATAAAAAAAAATAACGCTACTAAAAACATTACTTTTTAACTTTATTTCGTTCGTATAGGGATGAAAACATTTGAAAAAACGTATCAGATTATCGATAAGAATCGGATATCAGGGATTATTTGATGATCGATATCGTTAAATTGGGTTATCGATTTGTTTGTTTTACACTGTTTGCAACGAGTCAGTTTATGCAGTGCCCTCACAATAGAAAAATGGTAAATTCTGAAATGTAAAAACAAAAAAGTCTAAAGTCGGTATGACACGTACATAGATACTGAAAATGAATAGGGTTAGTGGAAAATGGAAGAAGATTAAGTGATTTAGACATCGAGGGTTGTGTACTGCATGTACATGAAAGAATTATATTATAATTTCAGTAGTAGGTTTTAAAAGGATTAGAATGTTAAAAATTGCTAGTTAATTGAGCTTCAAATGTTAAAAAACTATACATAAGACTTCAGTATTCGTAGTGAAGCTAGAGTATAAGAAAATATTAAGCAACAGTTGGAATGGAAGGATGAGATTGAATAAAGTTAACTGCAATAATGAAAGGAAAAACATTGACCTTAAAAAAAAACTTTGTTAAGTGATGAGTGAGTGAACAACGTCTTTTTATATGATTACTTCGTCAAGGTTTAAGACGCTCCTATACAGAGAAAGCAGATTTGTGAGGGTGGTGTGAAAATTTATGCCCGTGTCACAAAAACTTGAGCATTGTAAAAATGTCACTAAAATTGTGAACTTGTTTTCCTCTCCATAATTTTGAAATTTATTCATAATTGTCAGCTCAAGAATGGATAACGATGAGGAGAGAGATGAATTTCTGTGCGAGTGAGATGATAAAACTAAACTCGGAGGAATGTTACATTACTTAATGAAGATAAGAATTATATAGGCCGTTATTAGCAGAATTAAGTGACCAGAATAAAAACTGATTTGCGAAAAGGCTTATAATTTCTTTAAAAGAATTAAGTAAATAATATATTATAGTATATAATATTTTGATTAGATAATAGGAGTATATAGTCTAGGTATGTAATCATAGTACTATATGACTACTAAAATGGATATAGTATTATATACTATATATATACTAATTATATATATATATATATATATATACTATTATAGATATATATCTATATATGAAATATATATATATATGTTAAAGGTCGGCATGGACAGGATACATAGCATTTGAAAAGGAGTCTATTATATATTCAATTTCAATGATGTTTTTAAGTCAATTAATATTTTTTAACGCAATTAACTCTCTCTCTCTCTCTCTCTCTCTCCTTCTCCTTCTCTCTCTTCTCTCTCTCTCTCTCTCTCTCCTCTCTCTCTTCTCGCTCTCTTTCGCAGTAAAAAGAAATTTTTCCAAATAAAAAATAGAGAAAAAAAGGTTTGTAAAAGAGTCCAGCTTGGCACGTTCCATATGAGAATTTTGGTATTTTTATATTTTTTTTAAAGTCGACTTAATCGACCATTGTGTCTCAAACATCTCGTAATTTGACACTAACAAAATTAAAGTATCTCAAAATCATTGCCATATTAATATGCTAAAAATTTAAATCTATATATATAATATAATATTATATTTATATATATATAATATATATATAATCATAATATATAATTATATATATATATATTAATATATATATAATATATATTAATATAAATAATATAATTATATATATATATATATTACGATATATATTATATATACTATTATATATATATATATTATATATATAATATATATTATATATATATATTATATCATAGTATATATATATATAGTATTATATATTATATAATATATATATCATATATATATATATATACTATAATAATATATATATTATATTATATATATTACATAAAGAGAGAGAGAGAGAAGAGAGAGCGAGGATGAGAGAGAGAAGAGAGAGAGAGAGAGAGAGAGAGAGAGAGAGAGAGAGAGAGAGAGAGAGAGAGAGAGAGAGAGAGAGAGAGGAGAGAAGAATTATTTCCTCGAAGAAATTAAGACTGCTAGAAACAAATAAAGAACATTGAGCAGGTATAGCGCCGAATTCTCCGAAAACAAAGTTAAAGTTAAATGCTTGAGCAAAGAGTGCCGCTTTAGCAGAAAGCAAGACAGATGTGGAGCTGTTTTAGAATCAACATGGAAAAATCTGGAGAAAAATTTTAGATTTGAATTTTTAGATGGGGCCAGAAAGAGTAGGAAAAGGAAGAATAGGAAGCAGTATGATAGTTCCATTTTTTAGATGAAAGAAGATTTTTGTATAGAGCAGAATTAATTTTGCATAATATTGAGCCGAATGATAAGTAGAATTAGTTTCTGCGTTGGAAAAAAAAAGACTTTACATTCCTCAATACATTCCTCAATTTTGTGTCTACGATTTGGAAGAATATGATATTTTGGTATTATATTCATATAGTCGATTATTTTACCGATATTTTTTTTCTTTTATAAAATTTATTTTATTATACTTATTATTAATAATTATTATATATATATATTATATATTGTATATATATATATATATATTATATTCTGTGTCTAGAAAAAAAAAATATAAGGTGTTATATATAAATATATATATATATATATATATATATTATATATATATATATATATATATATATATGTATAATTATATACTATATATTAAATATATATCTTACATTAGGGTTGGAAAACAACCATTCGTTTTTTTAAAAAAAAACAAAAACCATTGTTTTTTAGCTAACCATATGAAACAATGTTTTTTTGGTTTATTTGGGTTTTTATGTTATTTTGATGGTTTTAAAATAGTTTTTAATGGTTTAATAGATTTTAAAGGCAAAAATCACTACTTGAAACTGTTATACACATGTGCGTAACACATTGTTTTTAAAGGCCTAAGAGATATCTTTATATCCTCAAGTTTCATCTTTCCGAGATAACTGTAACCTGGAATAACAGTATACCTTTTTCTTGAAATCTATGTGAAGCTCATAAGGTTTTTGTTAAGAGTTATACTTTATTAATTGTTTTACCACAAAAAACAAAAAAACAAACGTATATTAGAAAAAGTTTATTCAAATTACCTATAATAGAATACAGATGAATTGTAATTTACCTTTATATGTTGAATTACTAGAAATTATATAATATTAATATTTTATATATAGTATATATATATATATACTATATATATATATATATTATAGTATATATATATATAAAATATATATTATATATTATATATATTATTATATATATTATTTATTATATATACTATATATATATATATATATAATAGTTATTTATATAGTCTATATTATTATGGCCAACTAGGATTCATCATTATAACTCGTTTGTGTCATTATTATTAATAAATGTAGACACAAAAAACTAACTAATTTCCCACGTTAGCTGTTCCTTACCTTCATTTGCTAAGTGCTGCTCTGCACAAGTCCGGAAAGTTGACTACCCTCAAGCATTAGCATTGATGAACAGCTGGACTGTAATATTTGCTTTACTATTTATATATAATTTCTCTCCATTCCATCGCTGAGAGATCGCTTGCAAGATGAAGAAATCACTGCTGAGAGAAATTTATCAAATTGGTAACGTTTATGAAATGGAGGAGAATTTGCTCGTTTATATTTATACAAATGGGCATTCAATTCAGGATATACTCATTTTCCTTAAATTCCATTGCTTTTGAATACTCACCTCTGGAGTACTAGCCGGTCTGAATATCTGGGATAAAATATATTGCAATAAGTGAGCTTCAATTATGTTATGCTTACTTGCCTGATGATTACTCCTGTTTACTTTTGCTAAATCTGTCTGTAGGGTGGTGGATTAAGCTGTTCTAGCTCCAAGTTCTTATTTTTCCAAATATAAACAACATCACTTAGTTTACAGTCATTGCTTTCTAGCTTGGTTGATGCTGTGCACACACATGCACAATGAGTTTTATTATAATCTTTTGAAAAGTGTGGCATCAATGGTAGAAAATGAAATCCTCAAGAGCTCGAAAATAAAATCATGTTTTTAAAAACAGTTAAAAGTTACAATATTATACTATATATATAGTATATATTATCATATATAGTATATATATATATATATATATTATATAATTATATATATATAAATATATATATATATAAATATATATAGTAATATATAATCTATTATAATATATATTATAATCTATATATATATATCTTATATCTATATATCTATATATATATATATTACTATATATATTATATATATATATATGAATATATATAATATATATATATATATATCAGTTCTCACAATAATATAAAATCGGCAGAAAATTTTTATTGCATTTAATTGAAAAATTGAGAAAAATATCCAACATGCTAATGAAAACCATTAATAAATATATTTTGAAATTTATGCGATGTTTTATTTTATGTTTAAACATTTTTTTTTATGTGTTATAAACCATGTTTAAAACAATGATTAACCAAATGGTTTGACACCATTGCAGCCACCCTATAATATATATATTATATATAATATATATATATTATATATATATATATATATATATAATATATATATATCTTTAAATTATTATAATATATTATATATTATATATATATTAATATTATTAAAGGATATATATATATATATTATTATATATAATATTAATATTATAGTTATTATATATATTATATATATATATTATATATATATATAATATCTATAGTCAGCCTTTCAGATTTAGCTGTCATAATGCATCTTGAATACCTATTTTCATGCTACACTAAAGGAATTACATTTTGATCTGCGTAAAAATTTTAGTTAGGGACACTTTTAAAAAAATAAAAAAATAAGTAATTTAATTTTAATTAACGTACCTTCGTTGGCCTTTAAAATGTACCCAAAGGGTTTGACGCAGAGATTGGCAAGAGTCGGGTCTCTCGGCCTCCTGAAACGACAGGGTAGGACTTTCCCCCCCTTCCCGGAGGGTCTTCGGAACCCCCGCTCTTTAGGTATTGGGTGTCGCGGGGGTTCTCCGCCCCTTCCTACGGGGTAATGGAAAACGTCACTTATGGTTCCCCGTGTCGTTCGAGTCCCACTTACTGTGCTCGTATATATATTTATATATATATTATATATTATATATATATATATATATAATATATATTATATATATATATATATATATATATATATTTATATATGATACTATTAATATATTTATATATATATATACGATATATATATAATCGCTTAAAATAATCGATTGATAGGTGTCGATCATTTGGCATTGCTGATTTAGTGTGTCGACGGTTTGGAAGGAGTAACATAAAATTTTGTCGACCATTTTACTTTGAGAAATTATTGTTTACGATTTGATGATCAAGTTGAAATTTTGTTTAATATCCTGTCGACCATACTTTATCAACCATATCTCCAACATGACAATGGTTAATTGTTACATTAACATAGTAATATTTTTGAACAAAAAAATTTAGCATAACCTTACCTGACCAGCATAATACCTAATGGGTTAATGGACAAACAAAGTAAGTTAACTATGAGCATAACGTTACTTAAACAACACAACTAGACGAAGTAAACAGCTATCATTAAACAACTTAGCCAAGTAAAACGAACATAAAGGCCGGAAGTAAACAAGTTTCCATTTTTAATAACATATAATTTTATTGAAAAGAGTGTGGAAAACATATAAGATTTATTTTAAATATATTTTATTCATCTAATCAGAGAAGCATAGGATTCCAAGTTTGGATACGCTCTATATATCTCTCTAAAGATTCAACACCTTTGAAAGAATGTAAGTATAAGGCCTTCAGTAGCATAAAAGCCATTTTTCAGGCGTATTGAACTTTTCAGCAGCACTCATTTTTCTCATTACAAGAGAGAAGTAAACTCTTTCCAAGCTGATAGTTTTTAACGCATTCCTGTACATTGAATTATACGGGAAACCACATGTTTGGTGTAAAATCATAGATTACACCATGTGGTATATGTATTAAGTCCTCAAGTCGTCAACACGTTAAGGTACGATGTTAATTCGTTTTTTTTTTAATCAAAAGATGTAATATTTTCAGACGTTCGAACTGTGAAACCTATACATACGCATGAAGGTCCCACAATCGATGGGTTTCCAGTAGTGCCGTACATCAAGGGTTTTTATATTGTCACACGACGAGGCACAACGTCGTATTTCTATTATTACTCTCGACACGGTCCACCTCTGATTAGATATTTCACTACATGATCCATCAGATAACAACGCGATTCATCAGCCATGCAAGCTGCGATATCGATATCTGATGAATCCATCAGCACACGAATAAAGGTCTATTATTTGCTTCTCCGAATGGAATACAGGTAATATATCGCTATCCACGGTCAGACGGACTAAAATTTTAGTTGACGCACGTTGGGAATAACGAAGCTTCCTCGTGAGATATCAACAACAGAACGTGGGAATGCGGAAGATGTCATCGTAACAAAGTACAGCGAAACAATGTCCTACTGACGAAATCGTAGCGTAAAGCAACCCTTATAGGAATGAGATTCTTTCTTATCAACCAATCAGAAGAAGGTAAACAAGAATACAATGCACGAACGAACCATATCAGATCAAAAGGTATATATTCTCGTTAGACCAACAACAACAACAACAACAACAAAACCAACAACAACAACAACACGAAGATGACAACAAACAACAACAACAACAACAACAACAACAACACAACAAAACACAAACACAAACAAACAACACAACATAGCGATAGTACAAAAATTGAAGTCATTTATATACCCACCAACGGAATATTCTAGTCAATTGTTTGCCAATTAAGTAAAGCTACATAGACCATTACCAGAATAGAATATAATGTACATAACAAAAATCTAACACAACTTACGTACGAATAAACAACTAACATTAACAAATTCCATACTTAACAGCAGTAAAGTACTAGCACAGCGTACAAAACGTAACCTATTCACACTTTTTCAAAGCATACTCTAACATATCAATGTTAAATTTACATTAACACTTGATTACGTAGCATTTAGAGTATCATTCGGATAAACATAGCACAAAATGAGCTCTTTATATACTACCCTCGAAGTATGTAAACATAACAAGGTTTTCATATTAATAAAGCTACCATAGCATCATAACTAAGAAAATAATGTAAAACGACAAACTAACACAACTTAAGCATGAATTGTTACATTAACCAATGCTTCCACACTTAACACTGGTAAAGTAACTAACATTGAGCATACAAAACTAACCTATTCACACTTTTCCAAGCATATCTCTAACATATTAACGTTATTTTACATTGACACTAGTGATATTTAACAACGATTTATTCAAATCTTTTCCGAATAATCATACAGACCTCAACGAATAATTGTAAACATAACAAGGTTTTACCAACTACAAAAAATAAGTTGCTTATATATACTAACCATCGAGATAATGCTTACCAAACAAAGCTTTAGCCTCAATATCAAAGCTAACATATCAATACCGCAACTAAGGAATATATGTACAAAGGTCAACTTAACATACCTCGCGTATGAATAATCAGCTAACATCCTAAAATTCCCTTTATCAAAGGTAAAGTAGCTAATAGGTCATAAATACTCGACTCTGTTCCTCTTTCTCCGCGCATATCAACAACGGAAAGCCTCCATCATCTAACAAAATCCCGTACAAAGTGACCAATTATCAGAATACAACATCTGGACAACTATGCAATAACACTGATCTTCATCCAAGGTGTCACGCGTTTGAGTAGTTAAGACATCAATTGACCTATGAATAAAACAATAGACATGTTTAGCAACTTTCTGGGGCAAACCCTGAACATTACCAACAAGAAGCTTAACCTAGGCTCACGGTATATTCGACGATCATAATAATAATAAGTAATAATCATAATGTGTTTGTGTATGTTAATTGGCGCGCGCGCTCTCGCGCACTGACGTAATCTCGTCTGCGACGAGATACGTCATCACGCTCGACCTAACTCTCGTGTAGGCCTAATCTTTTGATCGTCAGGATCCGCAACAAGGCGTAAAGCGCAATATTCGGCGTCGCACCTCGAGGGGTGACACCCTCTATATATCCGTACAGACTTGAAATTTTACACGGATTCGAGATGTATCCCTATCTACATGTATATTCCAAGTTTCAGACCAGGTTATCTCTTTATACTTTTGAGAAAAAGCGATGTAGGAGGCGCCGGAATGCGGACTGGCACTACTTAATATATATATATATATATATATATATAATATATATATATATAGTTATATAGTATAGATATATAAATATATATATATATATATAGTATATAATATATATATATATATATATAATATATATATATATTACTATATATTATATATATATTATATATATATATATAATATTTATATTGATAATATATTATTTATCTATATATATACCATATATATTATATATATATATATTATTATATTATATCTTATATTATATATATATATATATAATCTGTATATATATATTAATACAGTATATATAATCATATTATATATATATATATATATATATATACTATATATATAATATATATATACTAGTATAATACTATATATATATATACATACCGTATTAGATATAATATATATATTAATTATATATATATATATATAGATATATTACCTATATATATTATATATAATATATATATATAGTATATATAGTATATAATATATATCTATACTATATAGTATATAGTCTTAATATAGTACTATAAACAGTAGTATT
>JABUQX010060746.1:7500-22500 GCA_015478945.1 Trachelipus rathkii | reverse complement strand
AAATCAACATAAAGAAATTATATCTTCCTGCAATTTGTCATACCGAGCAGGTGTAATATACCATATGAGAAGATAAAATATTGTGTAACATTTCACAAGGAAGATCTCGAAAGCACAATTGAAGATTTAGTGAAAGCAGAATGGGATTTATGGAAGTTGAAATGGCATCACAGCACAGGTCCGTCCAAAAACAGCAAGAGACGGACTAGTTTCTTGTCGCAGTCACAATTTCCAAAAATTTACATCTTGTTGCAAATACTGGCAATTTTAACCATGTCTACTGCTACAGTAGAAAGAAGTTTCAACATTAAGATTCTGAAAACCTACTTGAGAAATGTATTGGAGATAAAAGAATTCTTGATTGCCCGCTTCCCAACATACATTCAAATAATTGGAAATAAATAACTGGAGATATCCATCTCGGATTTGCTCACTCTCATGCCCGGCATTAAATTTTTAACAATTTAGGTATGGTATTTTAGTAATTTATATAAAATTCTTTCGCATTTTTTCTTAGAAATTTAATATTTGGTCCATCCACTTTATATTAATATATATATATATATATATATATATATTATTATATATATATATAATATATATATATAATATATATATATATATTATATTTATATATATATATTATATATTATATATTATATTATATAATATATATATAGAAAAAAAGATTTTTGTCTGGCCCCCGAAAAAAATTTCTGGATAGACCAACTGTATATATATATATATATATTATATATATATATATATATATATATATATATATATATATATATATATATATATATATATATATATATATATATATATATATATATATATATATATACAAATAGTTTGTTGCTTCGAATACTAAAGAAAATTAACATTAAGATAAGCATGTACCATTAATAATATTTGATATGTAAATTTTATATTTAATACAAAATAAACAAAAAAAATTCTTTTTATTATTTACTTTAAGTGACATCTACTCTCCCTTAATCTTTCATTTAAAAAAAAATTAAAATTTGAATTCCTTATCCTTTTCTGATTCTAAATATACATACGTATGTATATCTTTGCCCATTATTACCCAACTTATGGAGGTCCAAATTAAATGACCTCAAGAGCCACCTCAAAATTCTCAGGATCATAACTTTTAAACCGTTGGTCCGATTAAGATCAAAATTCGGGGGTCAAGATATACTTACACACCAAATTTAAACAAAATCGGGGAGGTAAGGGTGTTTTTTGTATTTTTTTTTTGTTGATCTGTCAGAGAATGTCCCTCTAACTATACGGTACTTCAATAACAAGGTAGTACAAGATATAACAACAGCTAGTAAGCTAAACTAGACAAATACATACGATTTAAAAATGAAAACCATTATTACAAATCTCAAAGTTTAAAATGAAACTTTAAGTTTCCTTTTAAAATTACCTTTTCCACATAGGAAAAATAAATAGAAAATAAATCATATTATAAGAAAACGCAATGCACTATAATCCTTACACAAGCACCGGCAACGACTTCACCGTAGAATGGAATTACACCCTTTTTGTCAGTAAACTTGTCCCGAACGAAATCATTCATTGTGAGCTTTATGGCCTTCTCCGGAGCAACACCGATTAACTGAGGAACTAAACCACGATAAAGACCTGTTACACCTTCATGCCGGATCACCTGAAATGATAAAGCAACAGTATAAATAACAAAAAGGAATACTTATGTTACAAATTCCAACCAAGGATTATATTAATCGGAGCTACAACTGTACTACGAATATAATAATAATAATAATAATAATAATAATAATAATAATAATAATAATAATAATAATAATAATAATAATAATAATAATAATAATAATAATAATAATAATAATAATAAATAATAATAATAATAATAATAATTTTTATACTCCCTAAAAGTCCCCACAGATGGGGGAAGGATGCGTAAAATGCACCAAAACAAAATAATTAAGTAAGAGTACATGACGTAAGTCAAAAGGAAAGTCCCCCTCCCACACCCTCCCGTCATATCCCTAATGCGAATCTGTCGCATTCAAAAATCCATTCCAAGGCTTCACAACACCGCGACGCACCCCCACTGTGGTATCTCGTCAATGTAAGGGTTCATCTCCTGGACCAGCCCCACAACTATATCCCTCACAAAACTCAGTCATTCAGTCATTTTATGCGCCATTCTTCTCGCCTTTGAAAAACTCACATTATTTTCCTTCAGACACTCCTTTGCTGACTCAACCCACATTTTCTTAGGTATCTCAGCCGGTAGATTCCCAACACACTCATCTCAATACATTCGTTTAACCAATCGACCATCATCCATCCTTTCCATATCACCAAACCAGCTTAATACACTCATTTATTCTCTCCTTCATGCCTTTTTTCACACCACACAACTACCTAATAGGTTTATTCCTCATTTTATCAATTCTTATCACACCTAAGATTATCGATCTGAACAGACTGGCCATTAGATCTATGCCTCTTAATCCACACCATGGTTTAGCTGCTATACATTAACAATGATAATAACATCCCCTATTGCAGAACCCTAGCATACTCAAGACTTAGTCCCTTGCATTGCCCAAAGATTTAGTTGAACCAGCAACTTTCCTACAATACTCTTCTGCATCATCCGTTCCCTTTTCATCCAACATACATATTGCCTAAATATTTAAAATCGGAAACTTTTTTTCAATTGCTCACCATCCAAAATGATTTCAAACTGAGGACTCTCATCACTCACCACCATCACCTTGCCCTTATCCACATTTACTTTCAAAATTCTATTTTTACACACCCTGATAAGTCCTTCTACCAATCCTCAAATTTTCTTCAGATTCGTACCACAAGATCAGATCATCAGCGTACAATAAGCAGGGCATCCTCCATCAGTCTAACAACCTCCCCTGCGCCCCATTCATATACAAATTAAATAACCAAGGAGACAACACATCCCTGACTCACTATACTATTAATATTATACCATTCACTCCCCACTCTGTTTATTCTTACACATGCTTCACTATAGACAATAATAATAATAATAATAATAATAATAATAATAACAATAATAATAATAATATAATTTGTACTGTACCAAACTTGTCCTCTCTTATCCAAAACACAATCAACAGACCGAAATCAACGAGTTATTTTGGCATAAAACATACAAGCTTAACTAATTACGCTTTATTAATTAGTTAATTACGCCTTCCCTATTTCTCTGTTGTAACATCTAATTAATCATTTTTCTCCTATCGATTCATTAGTATAGGATCCTTTTACACAGGCATCCAGCAACACAGAATCGCTTTCTAAATTTACTTCGCCTTTGATTATTATATATATATCTCTCTCCTTCCGACAGTCAAAATATTTCCAATGTTTTTCATTTAGATTTATTTAATTTCAAATTTGACATACACTGCTATCCACCTCACTGTTCACCAGTTGTTCTCTCGCACTGGAATTTTTAAAAAGTAAAACTAATTAATTCATTTTTAGTATTGAATATCATACTTACTGATAGCAAACAAAACTATGTATTTTCATCACACTTTATAGAATAATATCATGAAATGGTAAAGGTAATTCTAAACTCATAGATCAAAATATCAGAAGGGTAATCAAACATCATAGTGATAAAAGAAAAGAAAAAAAAGAAACCTTTTTGAAGCAGTCAAATGAATTTCTGTACATTATTCACCGATTAAGAGCCCGTTCCGCTGGTTCTGTAAACGAGTCTTCGACCAAGTCAATGGGATACACTGCAGTCGCAACCAAACAGCGAATAATAATTTAAGTTGCTTACACCTCGTTAAACTTTCAGTACATAAAGCTAATCTCATCTTTAAATTAACCACAAAATACACTTAAAAACTTTAAATATTAATAAATAAAACTGAGGAATAAAGATGTCCACTGCAGGTGGCAAGATGTCCCCATTGCAGAGGGAGGTAAAATATGTAAACAACCAGTACGTCAGCAAATATCACATTGTAATAGGCAATGGATATGACCTTACCATGTGTGTGGAAGCTTACCAAAGATATATTAAATTATTATTGTTACATTATATTTATTATATTATTATAATTATATTTATACTTATATTATATTGATTAAATTAATATTAAATTATATTATTATTATTATATAATTATTATATTATCTTAAGACGATTATACAACATACTGTTAATTATTCACATCTTAGTCCCTGATATGATAATCTTTTACCAGAAATAAGCACAATCTACAATTGTGGCTTGTTCTGGTAAAAGATTTAATCAAATCAGGACTAAGAAATGTGAAATAAATACAATGTTTATAATGCTGTATTATAATAATAATATAATAATAATAATATAATAATATAATAATAATAAAAATAATAATAGTATGATCATAATCTTTCTTTATCCTCCCTTCACTTCCCACAGATTGGAGTAGGGTGCGTAACACGCACGGGAAAATAAAAAAGTTAAGTAGAAGACATGACGTAAGTCCGAAGAAATATTCGCCTTAAGTGGAGACATTGCAGCCCCCCTCCAAAAAAAAAAAACACCTATCATTTCCTAACACCGCGACGGACCCTCAACTGCGGAATCTCGTCAAAAATATCAGGGTTCATCCTCTGGGCTAGTCCCACAACCATACCCCATTACAACACCCTTCCTCCCCATTCACTCCTATTTATGCACCTTTCTTTCTAGCCTATTGCCAAAAACAGATATTTTCCATCAGACATTCCTTTACAGACTCAATCATTTTTTCTTCGGTCTCTCCCAGTCCGTCGATTCCAAGCACATTCACCACATACATTCACTTAACCAAATCGACTATCATCCCTTTCCATATGATTAAACATGTTAATATATAATTATCTTCCACAGCTTTTTAATGTGTATAAATAGGGCGCTGTTCTTCAATTGCTACTATCATATTTCACAACCCGTACTAAATTATTAAGTCTAACTCCTTTTACAGTCAGATTCTTCCTAAAAATATGATCAGCATAGAAGATGAAGAAAGGGATTTTAAACAGATATTAAAAAGACAACAACAAAAGATTCGTTTCTCTATTACAATTCATATAGGCTTACACGTTTTATTTTCGTTTGATAGAATAATTAATAATCGAATATAATAAAAATAATTATTTCTAGCCACTTACCACCTGCAACCGAACCAAGAAGCGGAATCTGTTAACCGCTCTCCAAGACTGAAACAGCAGATCTTTGATCGGACTTGCAACGCTTTTGTATCTGTAAGTTTTCTAGTAATGAAACCTTCAATATAATTGTTCGGGAGTAAGTGTTTTAATCACTAATGATACAATTTTTTCTAAAAAATAAAGAATGAAACAGAAAATTAAATAAAATACTATCACTAATTTTTCTAATTTAATATTTTCGTAAATATACTTGTTTATAAGAAAGGCCAAAAAGAATTAATAAATAAACTAAATCATAAATTATGCAAACTAATGATGCAGAAACAATAAAAAAATTAATATAAAAGACAGGTTTACAAAATCGGTTCGAAGAATTGGGAGTAAGATCCTCTTAATGGTCAGTTCGAGTACGGAAAAAAAAAAAACTTTTGCTAAATCCGTTGACTAAATTGAAAATGCAAAGATTTAAAACATACAGATGCATGAGTAGGTGGGAAGCAAAAGTATATAATAATAAGTGTAGAAAAAAAAAATATTTCGGTAACATAGAAAAATAACAATATATATTTTTTACTATGAAAAGATGTGCAGATAGAGCTGATAACAGAGGAATTTGGAAAAACACTGAGATTACAAAAGGATTCACTCACTTTTACTACATGATATTTGCAGGTTTCGAGTTTAAGGATGAATCTCTCTCTCTCTCTCCTCTCTCTATATATATAATATATAATAATATATATTTATATATATAATATATATATATTATCATATATATATTATATATTACTATTATAGGTTTTATATTAATATATTAAAATATATCTATATATTATATATTTAAATTTCTATATATAAAATATATTATATATAATATATATATATATATAATATAATATAGTTCTAGTATTAAATTATAAAGGTAAATTAAGACATGCATCTGATATTTCATTATAGGTTTAATTTGCATATCAAACTTGTGCTTTATTCGTTTGTTATCTTTTTTTCTTTTTTTTTTGTTTTAGGAGTGTGGGTTGAAATAATAAGTTCGAACTCTTCTCCCCGATTGTAGCAGGTTAGAGCCTTATCTCTACTTCAAAAAATTAATTATATAAATTTTATCATAACTTTAAAATTTTCTCTAAAAATTTGAAATTTAGGAATCAATAGAAATTCATTTAGAAATTTTAAAATATTTTTTAGCATATGTGATATTAATAAACAGTCCAGTACAGTGATTTTTGCCTTTTAAGAGCTATGTCTTTTTGATGATGTTCATACTTTTTTCGTATTTTTTTAATTTGTGTTATATTAACAAAAATTACAATTAAGATTAAAATATAAAAGAATAATTTTTTCTATTTCTATTATTTTAAAAAGTTATATAGCATAAATGTCCTTTTCTTTTAAAATCAAAAACTATTTTTTTCTTTTAAACCCATTTTCCCCAAAAATAACATTAAAAAAAAAAAAAAAATTGTGTTTTAAAAGAAAAAAAAAAAAAAAAAAAAAAAAAAAAACACCAAATTAAATTTTTAATGTACAAAAAAATAAAAAAAAGATTATTAAAATTTAAAAAACAAGATGGTTGTTTGTATGTTGGTTTATATTTAAAAAAAAAAATAAACAATGGTCTTTTTTCTGTTTTTTTTTTTTAAATACAATACATTACTAATTATTTATCCAACCCTATTTAATATATATAATATAGATAAAATATATATAATTCTTATAATATATATATATATATATTATATATATAACCGTCCTTATTATATATATAAATAATATTATATATATCATATTATATCTATATATATATATATATATATATATAATATATATATATATTACTATAATTTATATACCATGTATGCTATGATTAAGCTAGGTATAAGGAAAAATAATTTTTTATAAAGGAAAAAATAACGGTAACAACAAAATCGATATTATGAAATGATAATACCAAAATATTATATTTCGTCCAATCAGTCAGCACAAATGAAAGGAATGTATTGAGGGAACGATGTAAAGTCTTTTGTCTTTTCAAGCTAAAATTTTAGTACTTTGTTTGTATTTTCCTCATGTCTGCATTAAATCTTTAGGTTTTAAGTATTAATTTTTATCATTATAAAAATTCATTATTCACGAGCTACAATTTTAAATATACATAATTTAAGTTATCTTACCCGATTTCACGGGACACGAAACTTCTTAGATGGTTACCACTGAACCTCTTAACAGCAACAATAACACTTCCTTTCTGCTAAAAGCTGCACTCTTTGCTCAAGCATTTAACTCATAACTTTGGTTTTCGTGAGAATCTGCGCAATATACCTGCTCAATGTCTTTATTGTATTGCTGAGCTGTTAAATCTTCTTCGAGGAAATCAATTCTTTCTCTCTCTCGTCTCTCTCGGTCTTCTTCCTCTCTCTCTCTCTCTCTCTCTCTCTCTCTCTCTCTCTCTCTCTCTCTCTCTCGCTCTCTCTCTCTCTCTCTCTCATCTCTCTCTCTCTCTCGATTTTGTGAGTAAACTATATATATATTATATATATATATTTTTATATATAGTATCTATAATCTATATATATATATATATATATATATATTATCATATATATATTAATTATATATATAATATTATACTATATATATATCTATAATATATATATATATATATATATTATATTAGTACTATATATATATATTATATTATATATATATATATATATTTATATATATCTATATATATATATATATAATTTATATGTATATATATATATATGTATTATTAAATGAATTCAAACATTCTAGATATAATTATCTATATACAATATTATATATATAGATTTAATATATGCTAGCAATATGAATAAAGTATGTGATGTTAAAAAGAGATTTATAACTTACTTGTGATGTCAATTAAGAAGTGTTAGTGATACAAATTGGTCGGATTAAGTGACTTTAAAAGAATATAAAATAAAAATTTCCAATATGGAACGCCCCCCATATGCCAGCTGGACTCTTTTAACACCTTTTTTCCTCTTAATTTTTTAGTGGAAATCTTCTTTTACTCGAAAGAGTTGAGAGAGAGAGAGGGAGAGAGAGAGAACTGAGAGAGAGCAGATGAGAGAGAGAGATGAGAGAGAGGAGAGAGAGAGCGACGAGAGAGGAGTTTTTATATATAAATATATGCGAATTTGTTTGGAAAAGAATATTTGAAACCTATTTCCTCCTTACTCCTTTTTCTAAATGCTATGTATCCTGTTCATTGCCACCTTTAACATCTATAATATATATATATATATATATATATATATATGATACTATACAATATTATATTATAAATATAATATATATATATATTATATATATATATATATTATTAATATATATTATATATAATATATATATTATAGTATATATATATAATATATATATATTTACTTATTTCTTTAAAAAATTATAATTTTCGCAAATTAGTTTTTATTCTGGTCACTTAATATCTGCTATATAAACGGTTACATTCTTAATTCTTCATTAGTAAAAGTAACATTCCTCGAGTTTAGTTTTATTCATCTCACTCGTGCAGAAATTCATCTCTCTCCTCCGTTATCATCTGACCTGACAATTTATGAATAAATTTCCAAATTATGGAGAGGAAAACAAGTCCACATTTTAGTGAAATTTTACAATGCTCAAGTTTTTGTGACACGTGGCATAAATTTTCACACACCTCAAATGCTTTCTCTGTATAGGAGCGTCGTCAAACCTTGGACGAAGTATCATATAAGAAGCGTTGTTTCACTCACTCATCACTTAACAATGTTTTTTTTAGGTCAATGTTTTTCCTTTCATTATTGCAATTAGCTTTATTCAATCTCATCCTTCCATTCGAACTGTTGCTTAATATTTTCTTATACTCTAGCTATCACTACGAATACTGAAGTCTTATGTATAGTTTTTTAACATTTGAAGCTCAATTAACTAGCAATTTTTAACATTCTATCCTTTTAAACAACCTACTACTGAAATTATATATAATTCTTTCATGTACATGCAAGTACACAACCCTCGATGTCTAAATCACTTAATCTTCTTCCATTTTCCACTTACCCTATTCCTTTTCAGATACTATGTATCGTGTCATTCCGACTTTTAGATTTTGTTTTACATTTCAGAATTTACCATTTTCTATTGTGAGGGCACGCATAATTGACTCGTTGAACAGTGTAAAACAAAAAAAATCGATAACCAAATTATAACGATATCGATTATCAATAATCCGATATCGATCTATCGATAATCTGATCACGTTTTTTCAAATGTTTTCATCCCTATACGAACCGAAATAAAGTTTAAAAAGTTAATGTTTTGGTAGTGCGTATTTTTTTTTTATTTTTACGCGTAAAATAGTTATATTTAAAATATAAGTGAATCGATAAATAAAATAAAAAGAATTTTTTGATATTATTTTAGTAAATTAGAAGTTTATTGTTTTTATACAATAGTTAAGTAAATCGTTGTCACCTTAGCAGCATAATTACCAATATAATCATAATAATTAACTAATATATATAATAATATGATATTACTATAATAATAATACATAAATTAATAATAATAATAATAATAATAATAAATATAATTACTCATGAATCAATAATTAATATAATATAATGTATATCATTAAATATAATAATATATATAATACCATTTCCACTGTCATCTGAAAATGGGTCTGACTCATTCGCAACAGTGTGTGTCCTGTTGAGACCCGAAATATAATTGATAATAAAATAATAATAATAATTAAAATAATAATAATGAATAATATATAATAATACATAATAATTTAATAATAATAATAATAATAATAATATAATAATAATATAATAATAAATTAATAATAAGTAAATTCATAGCAACAACAATCAATATTTCTTTTATAGTTTAAGAATTATTAATAAAAAAAACAGATAAAATAGTAATAATAAAATCAGATATATTACTAGTAATAGTATCCATAACAATCATTCCATACAGTAATCCAGCTCCTAAAAATATTTTACAATACTAGTACTACCGCAATAATAATAATAATAATAATTAATAATAATAATAATATAATATAATAAATTAATAATAATATAATAATAATAATAATAATAATATAATAAAAATCATAATAATAATAATAATAATAATGATAATTAGAATAATAACAATAATAACAATGACAATAATAAAAAAATCAATCAAATCAAAATATTTTTTCCCTTTATTAAGTACCCTGAAATGTTACAATATTATATCAAGTAATACAGAGGAAATAAATCGGTGAGAAAAGGCTACTAGGGGGACGTCTTCGTCCATTGAGCAAAATAATAATAATATAATAATAAACAATATTAATAAATAAGAATAATTAATAATAAAACAATAATAATCAAAATCAAAATCAAAAAATATTATTCAAAATAAAATAACAATTTTCATCCTTTAATAGAGATACACATAATTTTATATATTACAATTTCAATTAGCCAATAAATTAGGATGCAATTTCCCTCTTATCTGATGCGGTCTACTAATTGCAACACGTGTTGTGATCCTTTGAGCCCGAATACAATACATTCATTTCTTATATTATCATCATTTATTTTACAGTTTATAATTTTAGCATCAACATACAACTGATGCCTTCTCCTTTCAATAAGATATTTTATAATTGTTTAAATTTACAATAAAATAAGGTTGGTAATTAGCGGCATAATGAGTATTAAACTACTGTGACCTATCCGAATAGTGTTTAGTAGCTATGAGTTTTCATACACTCAACAAATTATGTTACAAAAATAATATAATTAATAATAATTAAATATAATAAAAAGAATAATAATAATACATCATAATATAATAATATAATAATAATAATAAATAATAATATAATAATAATAATAATAATCAATAATAATCAGTAATAATAATGTAATAATGATAATAATAATATAATAATAATAATAAGTAATATAATATATTAATTAATAATAAATAATATAATAAATAATCATAATAATAATAATAATAATAATGCATAACTATAAATTACAAATTACAATTACAACTACAATTACAATTACAATTTTACAATTCAATTACCTATACAACTACAACTACACTACAAATTACAATTACAATGACAATTACAATTATAATTATAATAATAGTATATAATAATAATAATAATAATAATATAATAATAATAATAACAATAATAATAATAACAGATAATAATATATAATAATACAATAGAATAATAGAAAGAATAAATAATATTAACTAAAATAGTATTAATAATAATAATGCTATAATAATAATAATTAGCATTGATGATGACAAATACCAAGTGACTATTTTTACCAATTTGGTAGTAACGATGAGTTATTTTCATAACTCATTAATTATGTTACAACATATAAATAATAATAATAATAATAATAATAATAATAATAATAATAATAATAATAATAATAATAATAATAATAATAATAATAATAATAATAATAATAATACATTAAATTAATATGAATAATGAATTAATGAAATTTATTTAATAACGAATCATAATAAATTTATTAATAAATAATAAGAGAAATAATATACCATAATAATAAAAAGAAAAGAAAAAGAAAAAGATAAGAAGAAGAATTTCTAATAATAATAATAATAATAATAATAATAATAATAATAATAATAATAATAATAATAATAATAATAATAATAATAATAAATAATAATAATAATAATAATATATAATACAATAGATAATAATAATTAATAAATAATTAACTAATAACAATAATAATAATATTAATAATAATAATAATTAATAATAATAATAATAATAATAATAATAATAATAATAATAATATATGAACCTATGTTTTACAGCTGACAAAATTTTTGTGGTTTACCACTATTTACTTTAGCCTTATCGGTAAAAACTTGAAATATACCCTGGTCAGTAACACACATATTGTATTCACATGTCTAACAACAGTGTGATAATAAATAATAAATAATAATAATAATTAATAATTAATAATAATAATTAATATGAATAATAATAATAATAATAAATAAGAATACTAATAATATTAATAATAGCAATAACAATTATAATAATTAAAAATTATAATAAGAATAATATAAATAATCATTGCATAATAATAATAATAATAACAATATAATAATATAATAAAATAATAAATGATAATAATAAATTAATTAATAATAAATAATCATAATAATACTAATAATAATAATAATAATATTTAATAATCATTAATAATAAATAATCATAAATATAAGTACTAACTACAATACAAGTATTAAATTAATCACAATTACATTCAATTATAATCAGTCATAAAAAATAATCAATAATTAATAATAATAAATAATAATTAATGATAATAAATAAAATATATAATAATAATTATAATAAATAGTAATATGAACATTAGTATTACTACTAATAATAATAATAATAATAATAATAATAATAATAATAATAATAATTAATAAATAATTAATAATAATAATAATAATAAAAATAATAATAATAATAATAATAATAATAATAATAAATAATAATTAATAAATATAATATAATAATAATATTATGTGAATATTATCTTTTTAAATAATAATAATATAAATAATAAATAAATAATGATAAGAATAATAATAAATATAATAATAACTACAATATTTATTATTTTAATTATTTATTTTAGTATTTTAGTATTATTATTTAATTTATTATATATTATGTATTCAATATTGGTATTATTATTATATATTATTATTATATATTTATTTTAGTATATTATTATTATTATTTATTATTTCATTATTATTATTAATTATTCCATTTTATTATTATTATTATTTATTACCTTTTCGTCCTTTCTTTTTATTCTTTTTTATTATTTATTATTATTATCGCTATTAATTTTTAAGCCGCTTCGCTACTTATTTCTAAAAAACTTATTCGTAAATTGGAAATTTTTGCTATTTCAAAAAGCTCAAATAAAAACTGGGTTTAGGCAATTAGTTACAAGATCAAGTTCGATCTGCGATATTTGCTTATGAGACCATTTTTTATATTATTATTATTATTATTATTATTTATTAATTTTTATTATGATTATATTATTATTTATTATTATTATTCATCTTATTATCATTTCATTATCATTATCATTATATATATCAATTTTCAGTATTCATTATCTTATTGTGTTATTGTTAGTTATTTTATTGTTAGTTCTTGTTATTGTTTATTGTCTATTGTTATTTGTTATTAGATGTTATTGTTATTGTTATTGTTATTGTTATTTTGTTATTGTTATTGTTATTGTTAATTTGTTATTGTTATTGTTATTGATTTGTTATTGTTATTTATTATTATTTTACTTATTATTGTATTATTATTAATTATTATTATTATATTTATTATTAATTATTATTTTAATTATTATATTATTAATTATTTTCTATTCATTATTATTATTTTATTATGATATATTATTATTATTAAACAAAAGAGTTCGTTTGTGTGACTATATATCATATTATTAATATTATATAATTACTATATATACTATATATATATGTATTATTATATATTATATATATTATATATATAGTATATATATTATATATATATATATATAGTATATATATATATATATATTTGGCAGTCACGTTGCCGTATCTAACGCCCTACTGTGTGTTTGTGACTAGTAGATCTAATATAACGTAGCCCCCTTTCCCCCCAGAAGCGCATAACGACATTGCTGGATACACGGTCCCGGAGTTGATACTCCAAATGAATACTCCTCTTCCTTTCTCCTATTTGGAGTTACGATTTTCTACATACCGAAACTTTGAATCGCACGGCCCAGAAATAAGTCCCGATTAACATTTATGTCCATTTTACATATAGTGACTTCATTTCATTAAATTCATATGACATGTTGTTTCCAACTTCCCTATGGTTGGCTGGCTAGACGTGGAAGCAAACCAAGGACACTAATAGCAATACTCCTGTTTCAAAATGTAAAAAAGAATAAGCAATAGAAGTCAACCTTCACAGTACAGTGCAATAATCTGTACTATAATGGTTCCATCATGAAGTGTACTACCCTTCCCAACCACAGAGGCTTACTCGCACAAACTCTTGTCCTGCCACCATATGCTGAATCTAACACACAAAAACTTCCAAAAATCCAAACAATAACAATAAATGTACAAATCAATGTTCACTCGCAAGTAAAATCACTAAGAATTGGATAAATATAACACAGGTAACTTCAGCACACACTAATTAAGTACAGCATATACAAACCACTTAGACGAAATTTCCTATAAATTCTTCACCAGGCACACCACATCTCGCTGAATTCCGTAACTTAAACAATCTCTATGTCAAGGAAGATAAAGATCCCCCACCAATATGCCTTGTCACACTCTTACATAAAAAATACATACAATTTTTTGAAATCCACAAGCGATAACACATAACTTAATGAACAAAACAACACATTCTCCATACCCAATCAATAGAATACAAGTCAATAAAAAAGACAGAACAACTAATGCAATTTTTTTATATCCCTTACTCCACATCACTTACGGCGACAATGCATCCTCATAACTAATTCCGACAACACCTATCTCTTTAGCACAAGTTCTAGCCACACTTGGTATTGACCATTGATTTCA
>JABUQX010060746.1:0-2500 GCA_015478945.1 Trachelipus rathkii | reverse complement strand
CTAGGTCTAGTCTCAAATTAAATATTTATCCAGCTTGAAAACAAATTTTGGCTGACAAGATTCTTGAGTGTCAATCATAACATCGGATCACTATTGCATGAGGAAGGACAAGTTGTTCCTTACTTTCATAATCTCAGCTCGTTCTGACTCTCAGATTGTGTGTACTTGAGAATTGGTGATGGGCAAACCGTCTTGCATTGGGTACTGCGATAGGATTGGTGACTGGCATTTTAGGAATATACTTTACAGTCGCTTTTTTTTCTTGACATGCCATGACTGACTGAGGTATCATGCAGAAATAGAAATCGTTTACATGATTTGAGGGGCTACTCCAAAATCTTTGAATGGCAAAAAGCAGTAGAATGTATTCGTTTTGTTCATCCATCCTGGTGGCGACACAGCACATGTATCTGCAGACAATGTGCGAGGCCAGTGATTGTTCTGGTCTCCTAACTTGGGAACCGAATCATGGGTGATATGCGCCTTTATGATTAGAGTATCACGGTTTTTGGTCAGAAAAAGTAAACAGACCACACACGTAACAGAAACTGTCCGCCGAATTTTTACAATGCCGTAGCATTTCTCGTTATTTAAATCTCAAAATGACGATCCACTAAACTGAATGTTATTCTGAATTATATATATATTTATATATATTATATATTTATATATATATATATAATATATTATATAATATATACTATTATTTAAATTTATGTATATATTATTATATCAATATTATATTCATATTATATATATATAATATATAATATATATAAATGACAAATACACAAGCATTCGACAATGTTAGCACAGACGACCAACTAACTGTAGGTTCCCAATTGCTGTCTGTACATTTATAACGTTGCCATGCCTCACCATATACCGAAGGGTTATATATTTACATTGTGTATTAAAAGGTAATATATGTATTTCATTACTTTACATAAATTCTTTTAATATATTACATTAATCAAATCATAACTATTATGTGCTTCTATTCCTAATAATAAAGTACCAATTATGATTCGTCACAGAATATTCCAAACCAACCGCCAAATTCCATAAGTGGCAATATCTGAAACAACGAGCTACTGCGAATTTTCAAGGTATTTTTCCGTTTACTCCGTGTTTTGAAATGATTAGGACATTACCATTTTGAATTCGCAAAATTTCCTTCCATGCTGACCGTGTTAGGGTAGCCTGCTGCGATGAAAGAACCAATAGAAAAGGAGGCAACAAATTTGAAGTAGGAAAAAAAGAAAAGCTGGGAACTCTGACAATACGAGAAAATACGAAACGGTGTTGAATTTTCTAAAAGATAGATCGATCGTGTGTAGACTCTTGAATGACATGCAAAAGGCGTTCTAGAATTAATTAGCATATACTCTAAACTGAACAACGCAAACGTAAACATGGAACGACGTTTGAACTCTCACAGACGAAGAATTTATAGGAAAAATTGAATGCCAAGCATCTGTTCATTGGACAGTTGATCTCGTGTCTTACTCAACACGATATTAAATAAATTTATGTTAGGTGGGTCTTCAAATTCTTCATTCCGGTGTCAAATATATATATATATATAGATATATTATATTATATTATATATCTATATTATATATAATATTTATATATATATATATATTATATATTATATATATACATTATCATATTATACTATATATATATATATATATATATATATATATATAATAATAATAATAATATATAATTATATATATATATAATATATATATATATATCATATATAACTATATATATTTTGAGCAGTGCACCCGGCCCCACCACGGCTCACAATGAAGCGGACACACTGGGCTGAAAATTAACACAATGGGGGGCCTGCACATTACCATATTTATAAAACGTCCAAGGAAGATGCTTTGACATTGGAGAATGAATTATTTTCAGTCAGTCAAAAATAAATAAAAGTGCATCCTTGCATAATAATAATCCTAATATTACTAACAAAATCAAATATTATGAAGAAAATTCACTTCTTGGAGATACAAGAAAATAGAGGTTACTCGTAAATGGGAGAATTCGGATAAGACATTGATCGATAATCATTTGGAAAGGAGTTTGGATCAGTAAAGTAAGCAAAATGACGACGGCGAGTAGGGTCCAAGATGAGGAACATTAAATGAAGATTATGGCAGAACAAAGATTGCAGGGTAGGCTACCGGCAACAATTTGCTAAATGGGAGGGGGGTTAGTGACATATAGTGACTCGTGGATGATATTAGTGTGGCCAATCGGAGGCGTGCAAGATCGCCTGCGTGTAAGCGCTTTTCGCTGCGTTTACGTCGACGTTTTAGTGATCTCACTCTTCTGTGTTGTCGAATTTTGAGAGGAAAGACCACTCACCAATGTCCGGCTCAAATGAATTTTTTTTATTTTGCATACATGACCAGTAATATTTTAAATACGTAATTTTCATTCCATCTTCACTTTTAAAATATCCCTTTAATCTCTCTTT
>JABUQX010060745.1:12500-25000 GCA_015478945.1 Trachelipus rathkii | reverse complement strand
ATATATATATATAATATGACAAGTTTTCATAAAAGTACTTGTACTTGGTACTTTTATACCAGTGTACTCTGTACTTGTTACATTGAACAAATTCATGAGTACTTGTACTTGTACGTTGAACAATTTCTAGTACAATGTACTTCAACCCAAGCCTGAGATATACTATATATATATTTAATATATATTATATATATATATAATATATATATATATATGATATATATATAATATATATATATATACATATATATATATATATATATCTTATGCTTCCAAAAGTAGTGTACTGATGTCGTACTTAGTTATGTATTGGACTTACCTGAAATTACAAGTTATCTTCCTTCGAGTATGACCTTGGGAGGTTACACAGCGGTTTCAAAAGTTTCTTCCACTGTCAAGCAGTCCGGAAGTTATTTTCCTGGAACGTGTGTTTAGTTCACGTTGTTACACATATTTTTTAATGTTTTCCATATTCGACTCATAATGATGACCTTCAACTCATTTTCAACTTGGGAAGGGGTAGAAATCGCACGGAGCTAGATCTGGGCTGTATGGAGGATGTGTAAATACTTGAATGTTTTTCTTAGCCAGAAATTCTATAATTGAGGGCGCGGTGTGAGATGGCGCGTTATCGTGGTGCATTACCCAATTGTCTGCAATGTCTGTTCTGATTCGCTGAGCTCGTTTTCGAAGTCCTTCCAAGACATCTTTGTAAAAGACGTGCAGATTAACTGTCTGTCCTGAAGATACAAAAATTCTTTGTGCACAATACACACGGCTGTCGATAAAACAATCAATCAGTGGTCCTTATCAACCCTTGGACTTGCTCATGCGTGCTTTCTTCGGACGAGGAGAATTTTTTGTGTACCATTCCGCATTTTGCCGTTTGGTTTCAGGATCGTACTCAAAAACCCATGATTCATCGTCTGTTATAACTTTATAAAACTGTGCTCCTTTTCGAGTCTTTCAAGCAAATTTTGACAAATTTTGACCCTGTTTGCTTTCTGCTCCACAGACAAACCTTTCGGCACCAGTTTTGAACAAATTTTTCGCATGTGTAAATGATTCTTGAAAATTATATTAGCTGCATTTTTATTCAAAAAAGTTTCTTCTGCAATCACTTTAACACTGAACCGGCGGTCTCTCTCCATCACGGCTCTAACAACTTCCATATTTTCATCGTTTGTTGACGAGATTCAGTCTTCCACAACCAAGGGTTCGTCGTTCACATTTTTGCTCGTCCCTTTCTGTGCAAGCGTTGTGCACTAAAAACACTAGTTTTCGATTAAAGGGAATCCCCATAAGCTTCGTTTAAAGAAGCAAATGTCTCAGTGGCAGACTTGTTACGTTTCACACAGAATTTGATAGCGTACCGCTGTTCAATTTACCTGCATCGCAAAAACGTAACGAGGAAAGAAAACACGCCCATATGCAAAAAGATGTAGTGCAAAAACGTAACGAGGTTAGAATACACGCCCACTCACATAAAAAGAATGTAGGCAAGACTGACTTTATAAATTTGGTAAAAAAACTGGTTGGATATGTTGCCTATCGGAACTAAAAGCTCACCATGCTCATATACCACCGCTCACACAGGGGCGACGACAAACAATTACACTCAGTCGCTTCATGAGATATTCACAGAAACATACTACTTTTTGGGGACAAGAAGCGAGCACCCAAGCAAAACTAAACATATACACCGTACCCAATACTCCAAAAAAGTTCAATACGTGATGTAGTTTAGCCTCGAAAACATACACACAAACAATCATAATCTCACATGTCGAGACCAACATACTATGAGAGCTCATATTAATACAGCCTACTGTAACTTTCGAGCAGTACTTAAGACCATCAACATCCTAACACGTAGTTTTCTGTGAGACACCTATTATCAGATAACCCGCGAACACCGCTGCCAGCACGGACCAGAAAAAACCAGCGAATACTGCTTGCCCTACTAAATATATACTCGCTACAATCATCCCAGAACGTGATACTACGGACTAGACAAACAAACATACCTAGTTCTTAGAGAGAATCATAACAAACCATCTAGGACTACATTTAATTGAGATACTCTGGCTGTAATACGATCCCAACTAAAGACCTCAATACATCGAGGCACACTACCGAGCGTGATGATGAACACGCACACCCAGCCAAATCAATTCGCACAATAGGCCAACACGTTCACATCCAACCTTTATCACACACGACACACAACCTAGAGCACAGCACACCTGTACAAACTAATGAATTGAGCACAACAATCCCTCATCCGCTAATAAAACCAGACCCTCAATGACATGTGACACGCACGAACAAACTCAGCACAATAAGAATTCCATCCTCAAGAGCTCATCGATGTTAAAGACAATCACAAGAGCCACTTACAACAAAGTCAGCACCGAGACACATCTTACTTCCAGGCATGCGTAACGCACACGGGTACACGAAGAAAAGCTCTAAACTGCAGCATGACTAGACTGAAGATAAAACGACGCAATGATCAGAAACACTACATTTCATTTCTTAAAACACGACACCACATAGCACAAAACCAACGGCTCATAACTCTCGAGCACCCCACCACCACACAACCAACAAAAAAAAACCAAACCACGATCGAAACAAAAATCGTTTCATACACCAACCCCAACACACAAACCGCCACCAACATCCACGTGTCAATGTTAAAGTCACCCTTACAAGGAAGTCAGCAAGAAAACCGAGAGAACGAATCACGTGCACCCCTAAGAGGACTCACATAACTATATCTGCCGTTAAGTCCAGCACACGTCAACAGGAGCTGTGCACAAAACACAAACACACCCCAACCCACCACAACACCATCCCGAGATGCAAACAGGAAATGAACCATCACTGAACAACTCCATAGATCTGAGTGACTACAAAACACAATAAGAATACACCAAACATTTGAGCAACCACAAATGGTACAATCCAGACCCCGATCTCGTTCATGCAGAACCAAGAGTGTCAAAAACAGAACTCAAAACAAACATCAGCGTCATATGCTTTACTGCACACAAAATTAGACAATAGACCCTATTACAGACAACATAAGAAGACCCATATCAGCACCCAGCACGCCCGTACTCACGCAAAGGTCTAACCACCTTGGCCCCTAGGCACACATGATTCCACATTTCTCATATGCACGGATCTGACACATCTTAGCCGAGACTCGATCTTACTCATTTTTAATTACAAATTACGAGAAGCAAGGTCAAATCCCTGAACCAATACTAATTATGAATCATGCTCAAGGAAATTGACAACCAAATTACACCAAAAATTCGAGATTCTTACTAAGACAAGGCCTCCTACCAGAGCCAATATAACCCAACACCTCACGAGCACAGGGTGAGCTCAACAATTCCGAAATACGGTAACTCTAAGGCTCTACAGGGCACCTCCAACGACATCCACTACGGCACCGCAAGAGACCCCCGCGGCCCAAATCCACACCCCGTAAAACCACGAAGGATCCAGCCATCCGCCAGAGAGCAGTTCCCCACACTCAACTATGGCAGCTCACGAACCCCTAAGCACACCACTCAATGCGAAAGAAAACGCAAAGAACAAACATCGAAATACAAAAAATGAAGAAATATGAAACAAACAATACACCTAATAGTTACCACACAGACACCATAACCATACACAACAATCACATATCCCCAAATCACGTTCCCACAACACAGCTACTCCAACTCACACCCTACAAATAAACAAACACACCCTCCCCGGACTCAACAGTAATCTGGACCCCCCTAATGCCCATTCCCGCACATCCGTCAAACCCCCACCCTACAAAATAAATACGCTAATTCCCCTCAGATCTACCATTGATAATCCACACAATCTGATACACAAACGCCATCCTGATCATGATAATACTATAATATAACTGATACTACTACAGACCATTAGCTCAGCACAAACATACAACCCACCCCGCTTATATAACCCCTACAAACCACACCAAGAAATTGGCCCGAAACACCTCCTAACCTATCCCAACCACCCCCACTCTAACAACTAAATACACATAACTAGATATAATATACTATTATTAGGTGTTAATCGGCTATATACGCTAACAACAAAGAACACAAACAAAATAAAGTACACACACTACTCAAATATAAAACTATGGATATATAGTGACATCATTTTACCACCTTTCCCCTCTAAACTTGGCAACCAACATCAAATTTCAAGGCCTTGTAAGTATAAGTTTCAGTGCTGCGAGACCAAATCCTATCCCTCACTCTAGATGCAAATAAAACTTGGAATATATCAAAGAAAATATTTTTAACAACAAATTACAATTTTTTTTTTTTTCACTCCATTCTTTGCTAAGCTTTCTAGAACAGCAAGCTAGGACTAATCTAATGCTACCTTGAGGATAAACTAGCTAAGCAATCATAAGTAAAATATGTAAAGAAAGCCCTAACTTACACCTGCCAACAAATCATTATGCCCTGGAAAAATTTTCATCCACTTTGCCCCTAAAACCACAAGTATAAAAACCGTACATAACGGCCAATATCGTTCCATTTCAAAATACCCACCAACAAACAACACGAGGCGCGTTTCGCGATAACATTAGGGACAACGCTAGAGCCACACAAACTCAAAAAATCGCAAACAAATCCCTCCACTCCACTGTAAGACTATCATGTAGTAAAATGGACCCTATCTAATGAAATCCATTTCAAAGATCTTGCACAGTCACATATCTCGCACACCAAATACTCTGAAAGTTGATCACAACACCAACTGTCAAAAAATACCTTGAACCATTCTATGAAAAATTAGAAAATATCTGAACACGAAATCGACACTACCAAAGTAACACACGGAATCACAACACCCGACCAATTACACGATCGTTTACCTACGAAGGCAAAAAAAGCTACAGACCTTGGTGTTACTAAACTGAACCGAACAACGACAAAAACCAAAAAATTGGCACTGAACACAAATTTCAAAACGCATATTCTATGAATCCAAATCTTTTAGCGGAGACTAGAGAAAAAATTGGGCTTCTTCTCCCCTGCAAAGAAACAACTTCATGTCGAAAACCGGTCTACTATCAATAACAAACTAACACGAGGAAGACCAAGTTGCCGGAAAAAACAGTTGGAAAAAGCAACAATAACATTAAATCCGGTATTAGACTAACAAAACAATAATAGAAAAAGCAGAGTCAGCTCATGATGAAGAGGAGCCAACACTATGCGCAAGGAGAAATACATATCCGACCGGACTACACTACAGGGCTCAGTATAATAGAAAATTGTTCCCACCATACACTGATCCATAGCAACTATACTTCAATTGTGCAAGCTTATAAATATTAAATTTCCCATTCGCTATTCAGTATTGATTCTTAGTAGAAAGGAGTATAATGGCTCTTCAATAAATATATCATGTACCAAACTAGTGAACAAAAACTCCAAAAAGAATGATGTATGTTGTAAACAATTAATATCAACAAGTTCCTCAGATAACAGCTCAGTGGCCACAAGGGAGACATATAAAACATCAGATGTTCAAACACACAAATAAATACGTAAAACATCCCGACCATCAACACCACAACATATACACCAAAAATTTGACTATTCCAACCGTCACACTCCGCTAATTGCCAAGACAGCAAATGGGAATTCCATTCATATACCAACTACGCGAATACCCAACAAATAACAAGCTATCAAAAGCACTCTTGATCTGTTCATTATCCAAGCTGAGTACTTTTAGTGCAAGTAAGGATAGTCAAGTGCGAAAAAAAACGAAGCCTTGGTCTCAGGCGGAAGCAGTTAGAGACAATATTGAAGCTTAATGATTCTCTCGTCTTGTGTTTACAAAGTAAACCAGCACTTGGACAACCATCAATGTTGATCAAAAATATTGCGCAAAAAGTCCAAATACAATCCTTTACAGAAAGCAACACCACCCGAAAACACAAATTACCTATGTGGGACACAAGCAAAATCAGTAAATTACTGCTCGAAGCTTTAAAGCGACCACAAATTCTGAGATAGATCGTAAGGTAGAGAAGAAACTACGGACAGTTAGCAAACAATACCATCATACCCTGCGAAACACTTGAACAGCAAAAATTACCCTCCAGACGATCAAACTACATATTTAAGAAAAAATATTTGATGCAGCTTTGACTCAATCTATGTTGAAAGTAATAATTGGTACTAGTATTGGCCCAATTGAAAGACACATGCAGACACTAGAATACGGTATCTATTCTTTCACATAAATTCTTGATATATTAAATGAACAACAACCGATACACTAACATCTTTCCACATATAGCCACACAACCAGCACCACAATGCAACACACAATTTAAAGATGCAGTCATCTTGCTCCTTGCAGCATAGCTGATGCTAACGAAATGAAAAGTTTTGCAAGAAAAGGCTACCACAAAACTTAGGTAGAAAAATGACGATGATAGGCATTATATCTTCGGTGTCTGCTTGAAAATTAATACTTTCAAAGCCATTAATGACTACAGAAGTGAAAATGAAAAATATGGGTAACTATTAAAGATTTAGCAAACTTTTTTTCATAGAAATCAGTGCCTTAGCAAGTAGCTTTACCAGACTTGAATGTACAGCAGTTTCATTGTATTTGACGTTACCGCAACAAGTACTCACAATCTACTAGCAACAGCTGATAAGACCTTTCACAAAGCTCAAGTTAATGAAAACTTTTTTAAGAACAATATGACACAAACAATAAGGCTAAGTGCATTGGCTTTACTCTCATCGAAATATTTGAAACATGTCGCTCTACTTGACCTACGAAAACAGATGAGCATATAAATACAATTCAATGGCACATGAGAGCACCAGAAAATCGTACCTTGGTATATAAACTATAAAGACCATTCAATATCCTTCTCGAATAAACTTCTGAGCAAGTCAAAAAGAACAGAATGATTCACGATATCATTGGTAAGTGACATTTCTAAATATTCTCATTAATTTCCTTAATACCTCACCCTATATAATACTAACCTTATATATATATAATAATAACACATAATATATATTATATATATCTATATAATATACTCTATATCACTAAAGAATACATAGATTAAAAAACTAACACCATAGTACTAATATAACATAATCATTATAAAATAATACGCGTTTTATATTCCTAACCCACAACACCAACATACCCATATCCATACCCAACCCCCGCAACATAATCATACTCAGGACCAAAAATATACTAGTATATACTATCCAATATCATGCCGCGCAATCTGAAGTAACTTCTTCTACTGCTCGGTACCCTACCTCGTCTCACTACATCTCTCCTCTCTCTCTCATTCTCTCCTCTCTCTCTCTCGCTATATATATAGCTTAGTTCTGTACAGTGAATTATATATTATATAACCCCACAAATAAATATATTATAACTAATATACGATACTGAATGTATGATACATAGGTATATATTAAAATATAATATATATATCATATGATCATACTAATATATAGTATCCTAACTATAAACATATATACAAGTTATCTATGTACTACCTACTACTTATAATCACGCCTATCATTATACCCATATATATACAGTACCCTTAACCTACACAAATATGAACCACTATAATATATAGCTATATAATATCATATACTAATAATATACCTACCTATAATATATATATATATAATATAAATACATAATATAATGAGCTAATATAATATATATATCTAGTGTAATGTTTATAATTGTACTGTAATCTATATGTCCTATGATATATTCTACAAACAGTGATCATAATTGTAATGGATCTAAGATCAGTAAATGTATCCATATTAGGTCACTATACTAGTAATATATACTATTATACTTGAGTTTCCTATTAAAATATTTTTCTATGTAAAATGTCAACCAGAGCACGTATATTCACGTTAACTTTTAAATTAATATCTTCAAAATTACTCATTATATGTCTCCTGCATTTGTCTTTAGGAATGTATTATTGAGTAGTGAATTTTACAATATCTATGTGCTTTTTAAATATCTCTTGTTCATTATCAAAACAAATCAATTATTTATCAATTTGCTTCTATTAGTATTTAAAAACCAAAATTTTTTTACTAAAATATATTTACTAAAAAAAAATAATTACCGCACAAAATTAAACCGCCACCAGCGAACACCCTACGTAGTCACTCCTTTCTCTTCTGGGCACGGAATTGAGTTTCGCTACTATTATTCTAAGTAATGGGTAGAGTTACAAGCATCGAAAAGTTATCTTGTAATAAGAAGGCACTACTCAAATGCGCTTACCTGTCGTTTCAGCGATATATTGATACTATGTGTTATCATATTATTATCGTAATATCATTGTCAACTACGCTCTTGACACACAATGTCGCAAAAAAAATATGAAGAGTCAGCCCGCCACAATCATCCGCAAATCACAACCCAAGGCATTCAGTGCGAACATTTGCAAAATCCGTAGCATCGAGGTCTTCTATAATGCTTTCCAAGCTCAGATGCTGAGTCACGATAATCTCACAGAAGCAGTAAGCACCGAGTGCAGGATCGTCCGATCACCATGATATAAATACCAATAACTTAATTATTAAGTATCTATCCAACACCTCATGACAACACATATCACTAATAAATAATTTTACTTCAACTATACTTACTAACAATTATAAGATCCAATCCTCAGCTCTAATACTATTCCATACTACACAAATCATACATATATACATAATACCTACAGTATCAACTACACTACCGCTAAATAGACTGATATAATATAATAGTATTATAAATAATATTCACACTATCCATATCAATTTAACTAGATAGATACATCTCATTATTGATTAACTGGCGAGAAGGAAGGATGACGAAAGCGGAAATTTAGCAATATTCTAATGTACAAAAAGGTACAATAAATACATTGGAAACAAGAGAATTAGTAAAAAGATGTTTTTACGGAATACTATTGAAGATTAAAGTTTTTTGTTTTACCAAAAAACAAAACGATGAACAGCAAGTTCCCACAATATACATAACACATGTCTTATATTACACTACAATAACCCACTTACCTCTTAACCGAAACCCTTACTCAATAAACTCATTATTCTGTACTATCTACTCCTTTATCCACAAAATGATCATCTTACCATCTAACTGTGTGAGAGTGATCTAATTCTACATCACAAAATAAAAACAGAGAAGCACACACAAACACCCAACACACAAGTAAACATAAATCTGACGCCAACATAGGCATCAATAAGCCATACTACAAAATATAATAACTCATAACCATATCTAGTTAATACTATTACCTATATATAACTCATAATATTATATAATAAATACAATAATACAGACTAAATAACATACCACTATAAATATATATCATACTATATTAATATAATAACTTATAAATATCATAATATAACTACAATATACTATACAAACTATATAAATTATATAATAGCATATAATTATATGATTATATATGCGTATGTGTCTCATTTTCCAATTTGGCGGGGGGGCCCTATGACTCTTAGTTACGCACTGTGACTTAGGTGTTACAATTAAACGGCTGTACCCAACAGACTTCAGACTTGTTCTTTAGACGGAAAGGTGCTCATTTTAAATTAGCTCTGATCCGCTGGCCGTTTGTTTTTATCATTTTTTCGTTAAATTTAATATCGAGTAGATGAATACAATGAACTTGCTTATTTATTATTTATTGTACATTTATTTATGTTTACTGCGGTGTTGTTTGAGAGTATCTTGTAGGGTAGATGCAGCGTCCACATATATATATATATACTATTAATATATTCTATACGTATACTAACTAGCATATACCTATAATACTATAACATACATAGTCCTAATAACGACACACTAATACCACCACCAACCCAAATATAAAACAATAAAAAATACTCACCATAATACACCCCACTACATACGTACATATATAAACTATATAACTCATAATAATAATACCACACAAACCATACCTACATGAATACCTACCCTACCACACTATCCATTAATAAGTAAATATCTACAATCAAAAACCAACAACACCACAACCAATCACATATTATGATATTAAACATTGTTATTATTAATCTAGGAGTGTAAAAGGAGTTTTCACCATTTTCAGTAGTGATTGAAAGGTAATATTTATACCTATCACCAAACTCTTTTCATAAACTTACCCTTTTAGATAAAGCTTTTCCTAAGATTGTGCGACTGCAAAAATGAAAAATCATCCTCAGAACATTAAAATTTCTTACTCTGTCCAAAAACGATCGAATACATCAATTATTGAAAGGGTAAAATGAATCGACAATATTTTCTTCAACTAGCCCAAAATCGTGTTGGATACAGTAAGATCATCCTAAATGATCGACAATATTTTCTTCAACTACGCCAATATCGTTCACTACAGTAAAAT
The DNA here is from genome assembly GCA_015478945.1 of Trachelipus rathkii. Classification (NCBI taxonomy): domain Eukaryota; kingdom Metazoa; phylum Arthropoda; class Malacostraca; order Isopoda; family Trachelipodidae; genus Trachelipus; species Trachelipus rathkii. The sequence goes on along the minus strand of JABUQX010060745.1, from coordinate 14,457 downwards.
CATCCTGATCAAATCGTAAACATAAATAAAAAAAAGCCTATTCCATAAACCCACCTTTTAAATTTAAATGGGCTTCATATGACTGGGATTTTCAACTGTTTAAGGGCAGCTAATATACTAAATATAATAATAACTTAAAAATATCTATAAAATTTGTAGAGCCAAACATATCCAAAATTTAACTATAAAAATATATATCATTAATACAACAATAATAATATATATATATAATATATATCCAAAATAAGATAATTATAGGTAAGTTCTTTAGCACAACATGGACGCTCAGTTTCGTAATAGAATGACAGGAGGCCTAGAGAAATTAAAATCCAAATCTTTTTAAATATAAATAAATAACATACAAGAGTCTTCTAAAAGTTAAAAAGACGTAAGCTAATCGATTCAAACTGAGAACCCTACTTTCAGACGTGTTGGAATGAAGACTGAAGAAATTTCTAAAATAAAGTTAAAGAAAGAAACAACGAGAATTGAAAATATAAACAATTTAGTCATATTGATGTCTAGAATTTTTTAAAAAAGGGTAGATGATCAGATAATTTGCTTAAGCGGGCTGATCTAAGGCGGAATACTTCACCTGATAGCTAGGTTTGTTAAAGAGTTAGAGAGATTATTTTTATGCATAAATGATTCAAACATTAAAATTTACCTAAAGCCCCTAAGACTCACTTTCTCTAAACACTTCATTCCCTTAGCAACGTATTTTTAAACCTCCCACACATACTTCTAATAACATTTCCCAATGCGTATATATAAAATCCCTTGCTTTAATTGTACTTCTCATTATATTGGTGAAACTAATGACTTCACAAGAAGGAAATACCAAAATAAACAAGACCTTATTCATGACTCACAGAACTCCAGCACTTACAATTACCATAACATCCTACACATCAACGCAATCACAAAAACAGTATAACACATTTTCGATCGTCATGACACCCATCACACAGGCTACTCAAAGCCCCCTTCAACCGCCTAAAACTTAATTGAATTCAATTATCGCATATAAAAAATCTCCCCTACACTTTAACAAACTCACAAGATAAATACTTTCCTTCGAATTCACCACAACTTACACAAATATAATCTAGAATCTCCCACCACCATTTTTTCAAAAAGCATCTTGACACAATATACATTAGTAATTTTATTTATATTTTCTATTCTTCTCAATTTTCTTATTTCATTTTGAAAATTTCTTCAGTCTTCCTTCCATCCACACGTCTGAAAACCGCTCCAAGTTGGTCATCCCGAAAGGCCTAAGTTCTTTTTTTAACTTTTAGAAACTCTTGTCATAGGTATTTATATATATTAAAAAAGATCTTCTAGAGATTTTTAATTTCTAGGCCTCCTGTCATGATAATATACCACATATAGCACATTATAATTACGCACAACCCATATATATATATATAGTATATATATATATATATATATATATATACATAAATAACTCCATATAACATATATATATATATCGTAAAACATACATACACAACCCATAAACTAAACACCTACTTAACCTAATACCTCACCCACCCGAAACAAAATACATAGACAATAGTAACCTATTACTCATTCAGACAACCACTATATCATACACTGACTATATAATATATATATATAGTATTACCTTTATATAAATATCTTTAATTTTTATAATAGGAGATGCATGCAAATATAAAACACCTATATTTTGATATATTATATATATATATATATATATATATATAGTTATATATATATATATAGTAGTGAGAGTATGGTCTTTACCCAGCATGGCGTATATTATATATATATACATATATATATATATATATATATATATATATAATAATATATATGTATAGTTATATATATATTATATAATATATTATAATATATTATATATATAATATTACATTATATATATAATATATATATATATATATATATA
>JABUQX010060745.1:0-7500 GCA_015478945.1 Trachelipus rathkii | reverse complement strand
CTATGAAGAAACGAGGCCCTAATATGGTTCACATCCTGTACAGTCACTTTGGGCCGTCCTGTACTTTTGCCTTTACAAAGACATCCATTAGTTTCAAATTGCCTATACCATCGGCGAATGTTTTTGCCATATGGAGGATCACATTGGAAACGTAAACGATACGCACGTTGAATCGTAATTACAGTTTCACACTTAGCAAACTATAGAACACAGAAAGTTTTACGCTCAGGACTCGCGCATTGTCAGTATGTGGCGCAAGCACTAGAGAAGACTACATCTGAATGCGCGTATGTCGACCTATCAGGAACTCGTTCTGGCGCAAGTGCATATTCGAAACTATGCAACTTACTCTTCACTTTGATGTATGATATGATATGGATATTGTATATTATGCTGTTATAATAAAGCATTGGAACTGGGAAACTCTTCGGACACCCGGTATTGAGTATTAATTAATAAGGTATTTACGCTTTGGAAGTATTCTTCGGCAAGCAGCAAAAGCATCTGCTATAGGTCAAAGCCTAATTAATTTGTCTGATAAGCTTAATATCATTATTAATATTGTTAAGGATATTATTATAATAAAAGAAAATTAACAATAATTATTACTATTCCTACATATTGTGAAGACGGTTAACGTTAACGATTAACGTTAACTTCCGCTACATTCTTTACCGATAAACGCTTTAATGATTAACGTCGTTAATATTTTTTGTTAACGATTAAAAATTAACGACGTTAACTTTCTCATTAACGGTGCCCACCTTTGTATATATATATATATATATATATTATTTAGCATATATATATATATATATATATATATATATATATATATATATATATATATATATATATATATATATATATATATATATATATATATATATATATATATATATATATATATATATATATATATATATAAAGGGGGCATTAACGCGTTAAAGCGTTAATCCGTTAATTAACTCGTTAATTTTTTCGTTAACTTTTAACGCTTTCGTTAATTTCGAAAAGAAGTAACGGACTATTAACGAGTTACATTTATGAATTAACGTTAACGAGTTAAAATTTTCCCCTACATCCGTTAACCGTTACCTTAATTTACGAGTTTATAAAATATTTTCTTATCAGATTTTAAATTGTATTAGATTCGATTTCGATAACAGATAATCATTTTTTTCAATGAAAGTTATATATATATATATATATATATATATATATATATATATATATATATATATATATATATATATATATATATATATATATATATATATATATATATATATATATATATATATATTACTTTTAAATTAACTCACCACAAGTGTACGTGTGAAGGGAAGGGTAGAAAAGGTTGAAGAACGCGAAGACACTTTATTGGACAATGACAATAACATGGTGGATTCCTCCCCAGAACCGTAGGTTGATAGAGTGTGAGGCCAAGGTGCAGCCAAAAGGTCTCGCAGTAGGGTTCGGAGGTTCGGCGCTGCAAACACACAATGTTGGTACGTACGGCGACGGCCGCGAGGGGTGTTGGGTCTGTCTCAATACCGTGTATGACCCCCTCTGGCACGGATGACAGCCTGACGCCGTCCTGGCATGCTCTCGATGAGTGGGCGAATATCTTGGACAGTGGTTTGATCCCATACGTCGTGCAGTGAGTGTCGCAGGTCCGGGAGGGTCCGTCGAAGGGGTTGCAGCTGTCGGATCCGACGTCTCAGGATATCCCATAAATGTTCGATTGGGTTGAGGTCCAGACTATATGCTGGCCACTCCAACGCCGTAATTTGAACCGTCCTAAGGTAGTCTTTCACACATTGGGCCTTGTGTGATCTTGCATAGTCATGCATTAGGATGAAAGGGTCACCGATGTAGGGGGCATATGGCACGACATATGGTTCGAGAATGTCTGTGATATACCTTACGGCTGTAATAGTTCCTCCATCGAAGATGCGCAACTCCGTAGGCCCCGATAAAGAGAAGCCTCCCCAGACCATAACCGACTCACCTCCAAACGTCGGCACCAGCAGCACATTGCATTACGCGAACCTCTCCGTCGGTCGTCGGTATGCTCTAGCACGCCTGTCCGAGGCGTACAGAGACACTCTCGACTCGTCCGTAAAGAGCACCTTTGCCCAATCATCGACCGTCCAATGGATGTGTTCTCGGGGAAATGCCAGTCGCGCCCTTCGATGTGCCGTGGTGTGCGGTGGATCTATGGCAGGCCTCCGGGGCCGGTAATTATGTTACGCAAGGCGTCGACGCACTGTATTGTCACTCAACCTGGTGCCGTGTACCTCCGCCAGCTGTATCTGCAGATGTCGTGCCGTTGTGTGGCGCTCTCGTAATGCACGCAGATAATCGGTCTTCCACGGGCGTCGTGGCCCTGGGCCTACCTTGGTCCTCGCCGACGATCATGTGTCAGGGTTTCCTGGTACCGTTGGACCACCCGTGCAATCGTTGTGTGTGCTACACCGAACCGCCACCAAGTGCCCGGTACCCGTGTCCTTCGGCATGGAGTGTTGTTATCTGCACGCAATGATCTCTTGACAGTTGACACACTATCCTCTCCATGTTTATCGGATTCGCTTCGTACGTGAATGATCCCTCGCTCGATTATACCCCTGACATAACCTACCCCCACCTCTCCCAGGTCTAGTTACGTGGTTTATGTTTTCCTAAATTTATCGCGGTGACGGCCCTAATACTGCAGCGAATTCTCTGCGGGTGGTTACATAGTTACAATGATGCTGTCGTCTGTGTTGGTGTGGGGTTTCATGGGGTTAGGGGCCTTCCCGTTCCTGCGAGTGACATTTACCCTAGTGGTGCGTTATTTTGACGAGTAATATATATATATATATATATATATATATATATATATATATATATATATATATATATATATATATATATAGTGAGATAAATAAACAGTTAGAAATACATATATATATATATATATATATATATATATATATATATATATATATATAATATATATAATTTTTTCATTAAAATAATTTGAAAATCTGCAATCATAAAAGAAAATTAGCAATTATTATTACTATTCCTACATATTTTGAAGACGGTTAACGTTAACGATTAACGTTAACTTCCGTTACATTTTTTACCGATAAACGCTTTAATGATTAACGTCGTTAATTTTTTTGTTAACGATTAATGATTAACGGCTTTAACTTTCTCATTAACGGTGCCCACCTTTGTGTGTATATATATATATATATATATCATATATATATATATATATAGTAGTATATATATATATATATATATATATATATATATATATATATATATATATATATATATATATATATATATATATATATATATATATATATATATATATATATATATATATATATATATATATATATATTTAGAATATTGCTAAGGAAATTTTTAAAAAGAAAAAAATAATTTTAAATTATCACAATGGATAAATTTGTAATTAAGAGGCCTCGCCTTAGTGATAATTATAATTACTCTTTGACTGAACAAACCACGGACTCATTGAATGATGGTACTGGTTCATATTTTAGTGTTAATGCAAATGACAGTGCCAATGCCATCCCGAGTATTGTTGGCACCTGTATTAATCATATGAATGAAGCTTCCGCATCTGGCGTAGAACCAACTGTTGAAAATCGTTGTTTGGATATTGGAAATTACATTACTCAAAATAGTATTACTGATAATCTAAAATTTGATTTATTAACAAATCCATACAAACCACTAAGCACTTACAACTTTAAGCAAGATATCACAGGAGGCAAAAGGGCTTTCCTTTACGATTGGTTATATCACAATTCGTGGTTAGTATATTCCAAAAAAAAAAATTAAAAGGACCCTTCTGTAAATTATGCGTGTTATTTAGGCCTTGCGTCAAAAGAGGGTTTTTGGGTTCATTTATTGTCAGACCATTCTTAAAATATAAAGACTTCCACTCACATGCAAGGAACCATGTTAATTCTCAGTGGCATAGATGCTGCTGTAGCAGGGAGAAATTTTGAACAAATAATTTTAAATAAACGTGTTAATATTTTTGAACAATTAAATAATGCTGAACATTTAATTATCGAAAAAAATAGACAAAAATTGTTGCCAATAATTTCAACTTTGATCTTCTGTGGAACCCATGATCTAGCTGTTCGAGGCAGTACTGCAGATACGGGTAATTTTTCGGATTTGTTAAAATTCACATCACATGTGGTGTAGAATGAGTTCATATTCATATGAGGGGAACCTAATTTGTAAAACATTGTGGGATGAAGTGAACAATAGTGAATACTTTTCACTTTTAGCGGATGAAACAGCAGACATTTCTGGGGTGGAGCAGCTGTCAATTGGCGTTCGTTTCGTTGATAAGGAGTTGAAAGTTAGAGAAGAATTTTTAGGTTTTATTCCGTTGAAAAAATTAAAAGCTGAAGATATAGCAGAAGCCATTTTATTGACTACCAGAGAAGCTTACAATTTAAATATGAATAAAGTCGTTGGACTTGGATTTGATGGATGCTCAACCATGGCTGGAAAAGAAAATGGAGTACAGAAAATAATAAGAAATCAATATCCCAAGGCCAAATTTTTTCACTGTGCTTCTCATCGCTTAAATTTAGTTGTTAATGACTTGAATCTTGTTCCCGAATTTCGAAATACTGTGGGCACAGTGAAAGAAGTTAAAAGATTTTTTCGTGAAAGCCCATTGCGTAGGAAACTGATAATGAATATACCAATGCTATGCGAAACAAGATGGTCCTCAAAATACAAGTCCATCAGAATTTTTTTTGAAAATTTCATTCACATTAAATCAATTTTTGAAACTTTGTCATCAGAAAGTAACTCAGGCCACACGAACAGCAGCATTTCAACTTTCGTCAGCAAAAGGAACTCCTAAATTCATTATTTGCTTAGTTATCATGGCCAAGTATTCCTCTTACTTTGAGCCTGTCACGAACATTCTTCAAACTAAAACTATCAATCTGGAAGAGGTTCACAGTCACGTTGAAAAGCTGTTAGAAATAGTAAAAAATAATAGAGACGAAAAACATGTCGCGTCTGTTTTCAAGGAACTTTTTACCAGTGCTAAGGAACTTGCAGAATTTTTTTATAGAATTCTCAATGCCACGTATAGTGTCCAAACAAATGCAAAGACCTAACTTTTCATGTAGTTCTGTGGAGGATTATTTCAGGGTTTCTCTATTTATACCATTTCTCTATTTATGTACAGGCTGATCTATATTATATTATTATTATTATGAGTATATATGATATATATATATATATAAAGATATATATGATATATATATATATATATATATATATATATATTATATATATATATATATATATTTATATATATATACATATATAAATACTATAATAATATGTTATCATTATTTATATATAATTATATATATATATAGTTATATTATTATATATATATATATATATATATATATAATATATATATATATATATATATATATATATATATATATTATATATATATATATATATATATATATATATATATAGTATAATAAATATATATATATATATATATTATATATATATATACATATATATATATATATGTTATATATATATATATTAGAGCATATATATATATAGATATATATATAAGGTTATTATATATATATATATATAGTTTATATATATATATATATATATATATATATATATATATATATTATTGTTATATATATAAAGAAGTAGTATATATATATATATATATATATATATATAAGTTAATATATAATATGTTTATGTGATTATATGATTATATTTTATATGATTTAGGCCGAAAGCTATTGTTACTAAAATTTGTTTTATTAAATATTATATGCTAAATCTCAAGTGATTTTCTCGACCATCTAATTTACTAAGGCATTACTATAATAAATATTAATTAGCGTCCTAAGCTAATATTAACTTATATATATATATATATATATATATGGACATTTATAAGGTTGACTCTTTATATATATATATATATATATATATATATATATATATATATATTATCATGGCGGCTTTTCGGGGTAGGCAGAGTAGGCAACGCCTACTTGTCTTAGTAGTGAACCAAAAAATATTAAAAATAAATATATATATTTTATATATATATATATATATATATATATATATATATATATATATATATATATATATATATATATATATATATATATATATATATATATATATATATATATATATATATATATATATATTTAAGTATATTTACATTTAAATATCATATAAATTTATAGTTATATATATATTATATATATAGATATAAAAAAATATGAAAAATATAGTATATATATAATTATATATATATATATATATATATATATAATTTCGTTCGAAGGCGACCTGTTGAGCGGTAATCTCAAATTTCAACTGATTCTTTTAAGAGTTAACGATCAAGTGGGAACTATTACATTTCCGAAGTTAAAAAAATAATCTCCTTCTTGTATTTCTAGGCAACTCTGTGTATTTGCCTTCTGACTTCCTTGTAGCAGTCATTTTTTCAATCCCACTTAAATTACATTAGCAAGAAATAATAATAATATAATAATATTAATTAACTAATTAGTTTAATTTTATGCTAACTTGATCATCTCTTATAATCTGACTTATTTAATTTATAATTTCATAAAAAGTCATTTGCTCATTCTTGCAATCAGAGCTGCCAGACTCGCTTGATGAGTCAGTCTTCTAGGCTACCTATTATAAATTTGCCTCGGCAGACAAGTTGTATTTTGCTGTTATTAGGGGAATGTATCTGTGTGGAGTTAGTAATAATACGTTTTTCATATTATTTATTAAATATTAATTTATTACTGATTTTGTGTGTTTTTAATAAAATTGAGCTCTTAGTTTTATAAATACGGGGATATTGAATTCGTATTCGATTTAAGTTTCATCAAAAATTGCTAAATTCTTTCCTGAGTGTTGTAGGCTATATTAAAATTCAAACATGTAAGAATATGTGCAAAACAGTGAGTGATTTATATATGAAACCATTCAAAAAGGAAGAAAATTTGATCTTCTTTATAAATAAATGTAAGTACAAAAAATATAAATTTTTGTATATATATATATATATATATATATATATATATATATATATATATATATATATATATATATATATTAAAAATATAAATATATATATATATATATATATATATATATATATATATATATATATATATATATATATATATATATATATATATATATAATTTTGATTTGCCTACCATGTAATTATACAAGGGCATTTATCAGATATATATATATATATATATATATATATATATATATATATATATATATATATATATATATATATATATATGTGTTGAAGTAAGACAAAAACGCTGAAAGCGTTTCAATGATAAATGCGAAAACGGTTAACACCCAACTATAAACTGAACGAAGTACATC
>JABUQX010060744.1:27500-37543 GCA_015478945.1 Trachelipus rathkii | reverse complement strand
GGAGAGACGAGCGAGAGAGAGAGAGACGAGGAGAGAGAGAGAGAGATGAGATGAGATGATGGGGAGAGAGAGAGAGAGGAGGAGAGAGGGAGGAGAGAGAGAAGAGAGAGGAGAGAGAGAAGAAGAGAGAGAAGAGAGATTAGCAGGATGTGAGAGAGAGAGAGAGAGAGACGGAGATGAGAGGAGGGAGAGAAGATGAGAGAGAGATTGATTTAAAATTTCCAGGGTAAGTCATTAAAGCTTGGTTATTGATGAATTAAATCATAAGAACCGTTGAGGAGAGAGAGGAGCCGAGAGAGAGACGAGAGAGAGAACGAGAGGAGAGAGGGAAGAGACGAGAGAGAGAATTTAAAAAATTTGTGAGCGGTAATCATTTAAGCTTGTTTTGATAATTCTTAATCATAAGAACGTTGATGAGGAGGAGAGAGAGAGACGAGAGAGAGAGAGGAGAAGAGGAGAGAGAGAAAGGGAGAGAGAGAGAGAGACGAGAGAGAGAGATTAAAATTTCGGTTATCATAAGCTTTTGTTTTGATAACTGAAGATTTTGTTGGAATGTTTTGAGAGAGGAGAGAGAGATGGACGTGGAGACGAGAGAGAGAGAGAGAGGGGAGAGAGAGATGAGAGAGAGAGAAGAGAGAGAGAGAGAGAAGAGGGAGAGGAGAGAGATTTTAAAATTCGGGGGAGTAGGGTAATCATTAAAGCTTTTGAATAAATTAAAATCATTAAAAGGGAGGAAACAGAGACAGAGAGAGAGAGAGGAGAGAGAGAAAAAGATGAGGAAGAGAGAGAGAGAGAGAGGAGAGAGAGAGAATTAAATTGCAAGAGGTAAATCAATTAAGGCTTGTTTGATAATTAAAATCATAAGAAACGTTGAGAGAGGAGAGAGGAGGGAGAGATGGAGAGAGAAGAGAGAGAGAGAGAGAGGAGTGAGGAGAGAGGAAGAGAGAGAGACGGGAAGAGAGAGAAGAGAGAGAGAGAGAGAGAGAGAGAGAGAGAGAAGAGAGAGAGAGAGAGAGAGAGAGAGAGAGAGAGAGAGAGAGAGAGGAGAGAGAGAGATAGAGAAGAGACGACGAGAGAGAGAGAGAGAGAGAGAGAGAGAGAGATTTAAAATTGCGGTAATCATTAAACTTTTGATAAATTGAGATGATAAGAACGTTCAGACTTCAGAGAGTCATAACTTCACAAGTAAATTTGAAATATTATGGGGTGTAGTATTGCAAAATACTTTATACCAAAATTTCTGCTATTATTATTATTATTATTATTATTATTATTTTATTATTATTATTATTATTAATTATTATTAATTAGTTATTATTATTATTATTATTATATTGTTTTATCAGAAATCTTAGTAGCAGTTACGCAAATTGTAGAACTCTATCGATTTTCTTACTCATAGTGATGCCTCATTGGGAAAATCTTTTCTATTGTCACTGAAGTCAACACACACACAACACACACACACACCACACCACACACACACACACACACACAAGCACACACACACTACACACACACACACACACACACACATACACACACACACTGACACACACACACAGACACACACACACATTATATATTATATATTATATATATAATATTTAAGTATAGTATATATTTATATATATATATATATATATATAAATATTATATATGAATATATATATATATATATATATATTATATATTTATATATATATTATATTATATATATTGAAGATAAACTACTCAACGTAGTATTTATTTTATATAGAAAGGAAAGCCCTTGGATTAAAATTTTCCCTTTATTTAGTTACACAAAATTAGAAAGACTCATATTGAATAAAAAACAGATTTTTCACAAAAACAATTAAAAAAAGTTACAATGATTGCAAGCTTTCGTCTTTGCCTGAAGAGGTCTCCCTGATGGAGACGAAAGCTTGCAATCATTGTAACTTTTTTTAATTGTTTTTGTGAAAAATGTTTTTTAATCAATATGTGTCTAATTTTGTTGTAACTAAATAAATGGAAAATTTTAATCCAAGGGCTATATTCTATATTATAATATACTATATATAATATGCAAATACATATATATATTATTATATATATTTATATAGTATATAAAGTATATATACATATATATATAATTATATGGTATAATATACATATACACAGCCTTACTTGGTTGCCCCCCGCTCCCCTCCTATGAGAAAAGGGGGTCCATGAATGTGATATCTTCTGCCACCACAACAGGCCGGACCCAGAGGTCCGTCAGAAAAAATGCGTCATAACTATTTCTAATGTCCGTTAGGTCCGAGCAGTCTAGCAGGAGATGTCCTGTGTCGTCAATTGTCAGGGAGGGACATTTTGACATTTAGGGGGGGGAGCGTTATGAATTTTGTATTTATATTCTTGAAGGGGGGGATGGTGCCCAGAGCGTAGTCGGGGCAACATTACCCAAGTTTGATGGTTCAAAGTTTTTGTGGGAGATATTTCGGGCGAGCGCGCCTTAAGTATGGTGTTATTTGGGTATGCGGAGATCTTTCTTTGGGTTAACTGAGTGTGGTTGTGTTTAATGATGGGGGTATCTGGGGGCGGGGGAGGGAGCTTGTTGTAGATGTCTGAGGAGTACAAAGCTTGTGAGATCCTTTTCATTCTCGGTGGAAGGGGCTGCTGCAATGTATGATGTAGGGGATGGTCTATTGAAAGTGGCTTGCTGTATAATTGGCAACCCAACCTGTCGAGATGGGCTCTTACTGGAAGAAGTTTTGTTTCAGTTAGTAAGTGATGGACGGAAATGGAGGGAAGGCAGCCTATTATTATTCAACGAGCTTTATTTTGCACTTCTGGGTTTTTGCTTATTGGACTGTGATATTGCTGGCGCCCAGGTTGGTGATGCATAGCTTAAAAAGGGACGGAGGCACTGCTTGTATACTATTGTAAGAGTCCCTTTGTTTTGGCGAAAATTTTTCTGGTAAATGTTTTCATCGCGTTTAAATTATGCGGGTGGATAAGTGCCATATGTGTGTATCGAAGGTTAAGCAAAAGATAATGGGTTGTGTATTAAAAGAAAGTCTTAATATTTGAAAGAAGCACATTTGGATGTGTGTTGGATTCTCTTCTATCGGGTGTGAGTAGTGTAATGGAGGATTTTTGAGGGGCGACCATCATTCTATTAGTTGATAGCCATAGTTCAAGTTGATTTATGTATTGTTGTAGTTCTTATCAGGGATGGCAATATTGGTGATTTTTTTGATTTTTTTAAAAAAAATCAATTTGTGATTTTTTTGATTTTTTTGATATTTTTGATTTTTTGGATTCGTAACGTCACGCGAAATATAATCTGCAAGTTACAAATTATATATCGCGTGACGTTACGAATCTGAAAAAATAGAAAAAAATCAAAAAAATCAAAAAAATCACTGATTTTTTTAAAAAAATCAAAAAAATCACCAAAATTGCCATCCCTGGCTTTCTTATCTTACTGTATTTATAGAAGAGTTTTGGGCTATTATTGTTAGGTCGTCATCATAGGTGCTGATTTTTATAGATGGGATTGTGGGTTGAGGTAGGTCATGCATAAAAAGAATGAATAATATTGGTGATAGAATGACGCCTTGGGGACTCCATTTATATTATATTATATAATAAAAATATATATATATATATATATATATATATATATATATTATATATATATATATATATATATATATATATATATATATATATATATATATATATATATATATATATATATATAAAAAAGAACATAAAAAGTGGGAAGGTAAGGAATTACTGCCTTCTCCGGGATTGAACCACCGCATGTTGCGAAATTAGGACAATATGCTCGATGCTTTATGACTGAGCTATCCCTCAACCCAAAAAAGTTGAGCTCTCCCACTTTGTTTCTTTTGTTTAAGATCTAAATAATAAATTGCGATTATGCATATTAACAACTTATATATATATATATATATATATATATATATATATATATATATATAATATATATTTATATATATATATATACTATATATATATTTATACAACTATATAATATATAATATATATATATATATATATATATATATATATGAAAGAAATTTCTCATGTATGACACATGAAATTATTATTGGCTTCTGACCTACATTCCTCTCTCGAGCCTACATATGTTGCTATGTTTCTAAATTAGATAATAAAATTCATATCATTTGCATATTCTTTCTTCGGGGAAACTTACTCCAAATAAAGTATATTTTTTATGTATATATAAAGACACCTTTTGATTATTCATGAATATTCTGTCATTTGGTGAGCTGGTGCCGATTAGCAGGCGGTTCGGTGAATCGGTAGTTGAAACTTCTTTAAGGAAAGGGAACCGGTGATTGACCTTTCACCACTGATTATATTTATATCCTTTTGTCATATTAATTACTTTAATAACTCTATTTATAAATATTTTATAAATTACTTATAAACTTTATTATTAACGTTACTCATTGACATTGTTATTAACATATTAATCTTTATCATATAAGTAATTCATATTAGGAACATACTTATGAAAATTATTATTATTAATAACAATATTATTAACATTATCATTAATAATAATAATATTAACATTATTATTAATAATAATATTATTAACATTATTAATCAACAGACTTATAAAACTTCGGAAACTTTTTCATCCATTTTAATAAACAATCTATGCCTTAAGCTACTCGATATATATATATATATATATATATATATATATATATATATATATATATTATATATATCATAATATATATATAATATATATATATATATATATATAATATATATATATATTATATATATATATATATATATATATATATATATATATATATATATATATATATATATATATAAATGCAAGCATAAACATACATACATACATACACAAATTACACGAATTCATAAAAACTGTGTAATGCATGAATATATACATATTAATGTATACATAGTATGTACACAAAGTATATTATAGTAAATTAATCCCCATGAAGACTTCTGGTAACTAACTCTTAATTAGCAAACAATTAAACTTTATATCTTCTTTGTAACTTTATCTTTTTCCACAGCTGTGAATATGACTTTTGCTTTATTAAATTAATAATTTTCTTTTTTTAATTCAAAATGTTATTATTATTATTATTGTTATTATTATTATTATTATTATTATTATTATTATTATTATTATTATTATTATTATTATTATTATATTATTATTATTATTAGTAGTAGTAGTAGTAGTAATAGTAGTAGTAAGAACATTATATTTATTATTATTATTATTATTATTATTATTATTATTATTATTATTATTATTATTATTTATTATTATTATTATTATTATTATTTATTAATAATAATAATAATAATAATAATAATAATAATAATAATAATAATAATAATAATAATAATATTATTATTATTTATTATTATTTATTATTATTTATTATTATTATTATTATTATTATTATTATTATTATTATTATTATTATTATTATTATTATTATTATTCATTATTATTATTATTATTATTATTATTATTATTATTAATTATTATTGTTATTATTGTTATTATTATGTTGTTATTATGTTGTTATTATGTTGTTATTGTTATTGTTATTGTTATTGTTGTTATTATTGTTATTATTATTGTTATTATTATTGTTATTATTTTATTATTATTTGTTATTGTTATTGTTATTGTTATTGTTATTGTTATTATTATTATTTTTATTATTTTGTTTGGTAAAGAGGAACTATGGTTTAAAGGGGGAGGTTTTTTGCTACTTTGGTTCCACACCCTTCCGTTGGGCGGAAAAAAAAGCGAAATTACTTTTTTAGCGAAAATAATTATCATCTATGAGAAAAATCGTAGTATTTAGTATTTACTACTACTTATAATAATAATAATAATAATAATAATAATAATAATAATAATAATAATAATAATAATAATAATAATAATAATAATAATAATAATAATAATGTGGAATTATTTTATTTCAATTATTTTATATTGTTAATTATAATAGCGCTTATAACAACTGTAGACATATATTATATATAATATATATATATATACTATAATATATATATATATTATATATATATATCATATATATATATTTAAAATTTTATAATTTTTTTTATTTATAATATATATATTTATAATTTAAAAATTCTATATAATTTATATAATATATATATATATATATATATATATATATATATATTATATTATATTTATATTTATATTTATATTTATATTATATTTATATTTATATTTATATTTATTATTATATTTATATTCTATATTTATATTTTATATTTATATTATTATATATATATAATATATATATTATATATACTATTATATATTATATATATATATATATATATATATATATATATATTATATATTATATTATATATATATATATATATATATTACATAATATTTCCAGAGTCCTTGTAATGCAATTTAAAATTACTTTAATTGATACCCTTATAATATACTGACGTCTTTAAATGGCTGATAACATCAGCTCTTTGTAAATCAAACAAAGAATTTTTCTGTATTATTTATACACATTAATACTAATTATCTACTCATCTTACAAAGAAATACAATTTTTTTCCTCCGTTTTTAATTATATATTATATATATATATATAATATATTATATATCATAATATATATATATATATATATATATTATATATATATATATATATAGAATAATATATTATATATATATAGTATATATATATATATATATATATATATATAATATATATATATATACTATTTGGGATGGAAGACCTGTATCGGTAATTGATATCGCCATTATTTTGCACTTGTATCAGTTTCAAAAAAAAATTGTAATAACTAACAATGTCAAACACCATAATTCAGTAAAAACTGCTGGTATCGACACCTTGAATCGGCTCTTGGTGTTGGCTATTTTGTTGTATAGTTATCGGTACTCTGTATCGACCAAGCTGAGAAGCTTGGTCATTGGTAAAAAATTATTGTATCGCTCATCCTACATATATATATATAATATATATATAAGTAATATATATATATATATATATATATATATATATATATATATAACATTAATATATATATATATATATATATATATATATATATATATATATATATATATATATATATATATATATATATATATATATATATATATATAATATATATATATATATATATATATATATAGCGAGTAAGTAATTGTGCAAAAAAAATTAACAAAGAATGTTTAAAAAAAGAAAAACAAAAAATTTTTGTATAACTTTTATTTTATAATATTTATTTTTTCTTTTATTATGTAATTATCTTTGTCATATACATCAAAATAATTCTCCCATGCTCTACAGACATGAACTACAACAAGATTTTTTTTTGTATTTTGAAAACTTCAGCTGTTATCATTTAAAACGAAATTATTATAAATATTGTTATGCCATGTTTAATAAAAATAGAATAAATAATAAAAAATTCCATGAAACAAGTCGATTAACCTTAAAACCAATTTAAAAAAAGAAGTAGTTCGTCTCAGATAAGAAAGCCGAAGATGAAAAAGAAGAAAAAGAAAAAAATCGAAACAGAAGAATACGGAGACGAACTACATCAACTACCTTTGAAGTGGGAAAAACAGTACAAAAGATAACTAAACAACAACAACTCCACTTTATAATTGGTGATCTTGGAAAGAACACCCTCTAAAAGATGCCTTCAGACAACTAACAGCAGTAACGAAAAATCAAGCACCATGCAAACCGGTGAAGACGGAAACTTTAGTCACACTCTTAATACCTAGGCCTACCAGCCTCAGTTTAACGTTACTATTTTCCGTCTACACAAACAACAATTTCAAGATATATACAGGAACCACGCAGACCAGTGAAGACGTAAACAACAGTCATACAGTTAATTCCAGGCCTGCTATAGCCTCAGTTTAACGTGGCTATTTTTATCGTCTCTAATACCAATTTTAAGATAACGAACACCTTCAAGCAACATGCAGACCAGTGAAGAGAGGAACTTCAGTCACACAGTTAATCTCAGGCCTACCAGCCTCAGTTTAACGTGGCCATTTTCGTCGACAGTACGATAACTAGCTACTCTCTCTATGGAGGATTCATCGCAGATTACATCTTCAGATAAACTTTCACTTCGCCTATAGAGCTCTGTTTAAAATAGAATACGATTCATCCGTGTATGGTATTACGTACAATACAATTTTGAACCCCATACCACTTACTATATATGGATGGATAACCTGAAGAAATGAATCATCATCAGTATGTATTTGGTGCTACATACCACTAAATGTAGGCCTATATGGGTTATTTTATAAGAATGGAGAGGAATCATTTTCAATATAGTGATATGTTTACTACAATGGAGGATCTCATACCACTATCACTATATATATTTTCATTTAGGCTGCATTCTTTGTGATTCATACTTCCTTCAAATTCGTACTAGAGAAATTAACATCAAGTTCGTTACATGCCTACCGAACTTTCTCATTCAGTTGTTGATTAGTCATCAATAAAGACCACTTCATCTACTAAGCAACAGGACCAAAAGTTCATATTAGTGTTTAATGGTTCCGCTTTTAAGGAGGGAAGTATTATGTAGTGAGCAAATAATTGTAATAAAAAAAAAGAAAGAAAACTTTAACATAAAAAGTATTTACAAAAAGAACAAAGGAAAAAATTATGGTATAAGTTTTATAATTTATAATATTTATTTTGTTTTTTATATAATTAGCTTTGTCATAAACAACAAAATAATTCTCCCATCTACAAACATGAACTGCAACAAGATTTTTTTTGTATTTTAAAAATTTTTCAACTTATCGTTTGCGAAGAAAGTATTTTTTTGTTATGCCATGTTTAAATATACACTATAAGAATAAAAAAAAAACAGATAAGTCGTTTGACCTCAAACCAATTAAAAACCCAAAACAAGAAGTTCGTCTCGGATAAGAAAACCGAAGATGAAAAAGAAAAAAAATCCAAACAAAAACGCAAAAGGAGGACGGAGACGAACTTCATCAACTACCTTTGAAGTGAAGGAATTGTACAAAGATAAACAACAACTCCACTTTATATATATATATATATATATATATACTATATATATATTCAACCTATATGATATTTAAACTTATAATTATATACTCATATACTATATTATATATGTAATATATATATATATATGGGATAATAAGCTTTATTAATTAATAGGTAGGATTATTCCCTTTAATTCGTGCCTTTATTTTCTATATAAAAAAAAATATATAAAAAAAAGCTTTTTAACACTTGTATATTTCACGAGTTACCAAAATCATTAACTCATATTTCTAGACAGAGCGAAGGGACTTGCTTTTCTTGACAAGAGGAATGGGACCTACTTTTCTTGACAGGGAGAAAAGAAGAAGGGGGAATAATTCACCTTAGTTAAACAGCCAAGGTGGAGGGGGAGAGAGAGAGAGCGATAATGCTCATGAAAGCGTTTTTTTTTTTGTTAACTCTTACTCCTTCCTGTTGTAATTTATCATTACGTTCTTAGTCATCCTATTGACCTCTTTCCCATCCCCTATAATTAACAACATGAATTCTTATGACCTTTTTATTGCATATCCTACCGTGCCTCTCCAAACATTATTTACACACACATACACATATACATACACACACACATACACACACACATTTTTACGACACGCCTAACGTAAGATATTGTTATAATTATAGCGTAATTAACTCTATTTTGTTTATACTTTTATTTTATTCATAAAAAGAAATTCAGATTACTTTCCTTCCTCATTCACATACACATTATATATATATATATATATATATATATTATATATTAATTATAACTATATACGTGTACCATTAATTAATATATATATAATTATATATATAAATATATAAGATATATATATATATATATATATATATATATAA
>JABUQX010060744.1:0-22500 GCA_015478945.1 Trachelipus rathkii | reverse complement strand
CTTTTCGGGAGTAAATTCGTATCCTTTCAATTTTTTATATTATGTGACGCAAAACATGATTATTCTTGCGCCACGTTCTATTTTGCCTTTTATGCAATTTAATACTATCCTCCTTTCTGTCTGCAACTGCAAAGAGGAACACCTCATTTGTCTCCCTGCAGATACCACCGAACACCCACTGTTGCACAAGGATTCTTCCTTTGTTGTTTTTTCTTTTCGAAAAATCTCATCTATTTCCACTGTTTTCCCTTCTCCTCCTCCTATAACATCTTCTTTATTATTGTATTAGCGCAAAATCCTTATATATATATATATTATATATATATTATATATATAATATATATATATATATTATATATATATATTATATATTATATATATATAATATAATATAGGTTACCTTTCGTTGTGTTAGGTTAGGTAACCTTAGGTTATGTTAGGTTAACCCCTGGTTGTTAGTTTAGGTTAACCTTAGGTTGTTAGTTTAGGTTACATTGGTTACTTTAGGATACGTTATTTTAGGTAAATATCGATAAAGTTACGTAACGTGCATTACCTCGCCAAGATATTTGCTATAATCTATATACTGTAGTACAACGAGATGTTTATAACAGTTTCTCACAAAACTTTATGAATGTTATCTCTTCCGTCCAGCAATATATAGACAAAATTATTTTCTTTCGAGGCAGTTTAGAATTCTAAAGCCACGTTCCTTTTCTTACAGATTTCAACCTGCCATAGACTTTGACGATTTTTCCTATTTTTGCAAAAAATATTGCTGCATCTAATTCTGTTTTAAGTTATCCAAATTATTATTTTTGAAAAAGTATAAAAATAATGTCCGATATTTTGACTATATGCAAAGTTTACCTGCATGGCAGATAGCCTAAGATTAAAAAATCAGAAAAGTCTATGTTGAAAATCCAGTAGGTGTACGTGTGTGTGGAATGTTAATTATTTGTTAAAATGTCAGTTAAATTTAATTTATTAACTTTATTATTTAATTATTATACAAAAGTTTTATTTTATTTTTAAGACATTTTTATATTTCTTTTTCTTTTTATTTTGAAATTGTTTAAATTTTTAACAAATACTGTTTTTTCATAATTTTTTTTTAACTGCGACATTTTTTTTTATGCGTTAAAAAATACCCTCAAACATAATTTCTTTCCCTATCTCTCACATTTTCGTTACATTTTCCCCTCTAATATAATCTTTTATTACGTTTTCTAAAAAATTATTTAAACTATTTAAAACTTTTGAATCATGGTTGGTCGTTCTTACCTAAATTCATTGTTAATATCATATACTATACCAATATAAAAAATAAATGAATAAAAAACCAAACTGACGGAGGCGTAAAACATAACAGGTCACATATGAATATATATATAATATATATATTAATATATATATATTAAAAATATAAATAACATATTAAAAAATATATAGAGTAAATTTATATATATAGTATATATATATATATATATATATATTAATATATATATATATTATATATATATTATATATATTATATATATTTAATTATAATATATATATATATATATATATATATGTATATATAATATATAATAATATTAATATATATTGAAACCGTGCCGAATCCCATTGACTCCTCTGAGTCAATAAAACTACTTTATTACACTCGCATTTAAATTTTGCAATATAAATGGAGAGAAAAGAAATAACAATTTTCTAAAAATATATTTAAAAATGCACAATTCTCAACCTTCAATTAGTAACCTCTGTTTTAAAAACCCTTCGTTAACATATCTTAAAAATACCGTATAAATCCAAAATAGTAAGTAAAAGTTTCACTTATTTATACCCATATCCATAAATAAATCGCAGAAAACTAACTCAATTTCCAAATAAAAAGAGCTACTCCCACGAGCTTTCGTTATTAATTATACCAGCAGCACCCTTAACGCTTTTGATATAAATTTTTGCACCCATATCACAAGAAATATGAGCCCAACTTTTTAAATAATGACAAGCATAAATTATATATAATATATATAACAAAAAACTTACAAATTTTAGTTTCATTCATTACAATCACCGAACTATATCAACTCTCGCCCTAATCCTGGATCCTCCTGCCTCGTCAAGAACTAGAGCACATGACTCAGTGACACGTAGAACCAATAACACTGCTCACTTTTCAATTTACTGATCAAAATCCGCTCCAGCCTCCGACTCGTTCAAGATGCTCCGTTCCAGACGTAGAATCGACCAATGATCCGGCTGCTGTTGCCAACTCGATCTCAATTTACAATCAGTTCAAGTCAGCTCTGTAGCTCAGCCCTACTTTAGCGGGTTCCCTTAACTCATAAATACTTCCGTATTCCTTTCACTCTAATTATAGCAACTTTAGTAACCTTTTCCACATATATTTCTCTTCCAATTAACAAGTTAACTCCTTTCGTATGTTTCTTCCTTTGCCGATACGTTCAAGCAACACTAACTATTCTTATGGGATTTACTACTTTAACTTACTCTTCATTTTAATTTATATGTTGCATTATTTCTCCCAATTATAAATATATATATAATATATATATATATATAATATTATATATATATTAATATTATTATATATTATATATATATATTATATATATAATAAATATATATAATATATATATATATATATCTATATATATAATATATATAATATTATTATATATTGTATGTGTTGTGTGACACCGCAGCGCGTAGTTTAGACTAACTTTATTTCTAGACTTTTAATAAATAATATTACATCAGTATATTAAAAATTGTAAGTTAGAACTTAACTCTATAAATATTTAAAACCTTTATTGAAAATTTGAAAATTATAATTTCTTTAAATAATTTTTTAATAATAATAAAAAAAAAACAACCAAGAATTAACTTATTAAACGTTTTAAAGCTTTAATTCTTAGATCTATATACCTCATTTCATATGCAAGATTTTTCATTACTTTCGATATTAAATATATATAGGCTATATAATTAATTATATTACAATAATATTTAATAGATTATATATTTATAAATATATAATATATATATATATATATCTATATATATGCATATTTATTATTTAATATATATATATTTCTATAGTATATATATATATATATATATTACTAATAATATATATATATATATATATATATATATATATCACTAGCTTTAGTATTAGTATTTACTGAATTTGGTTGAATTTTGAATAGAAAATCATTTATCTTCGCTAATTTATTATTTCACCTCTAGTGAGCCTTCATGACTCCCACTAGAGTTGGTCAAAATCAAATTGTTTTAAATTTATATATTCAGTGACTCAAATGTAAATTCAGTGCGTCCATGAGGTGCTAGTCAGCTTGATGGTACCGTGTATAGTTTAAACTACTTAGGACCGGGGTTGCTAGTTAGCTTGATGGTACGGTGTATAACTTAAACTACTTAGGACCGTGGATCTTAACCTGCAGGTCACGACACAAACTAGGGTCGCCGGGGCTTCCGAAATGGGTCGTCGTTACTACTATGAAAAAAAAAATTATTTTTTTTTAAAAAAAAAATTAAACCATAATTCTAAAAAGACCAATAAATAATAAACAAATTTTAATTACTTTTAAATTATAATTTAAATTATAATTTAAACTGTAAATACGTTGTTATAATATAAGGTATTGAACTTGTTTTAAAGACGAAAGTTTGTGTATAGATAGTTTAAGGAATTTAAATAAACAACTAAGTAGTAGTGGGCCTTTTTTTCAATTTGTTACACCGTGTAATAATGAATAATTATTACATTTCTTTGTATTATTAGTTCTCAAATTTGACCCATGGGTCGTAAAGTTTATCGTCGTGATGATTTTGGGTTGTGGCCCAAAAAAAGGTTAGGAACCTTTAGTGTAGAACTAACCTTATTCCCTGCTTAATTTAAAGATAATTTTTTTTTATTAATAAGTAATTTAACCTTTATTTCTGTTTCCAAAATTTCCGCGGCTCTTCATCCATCGTCCTGTTAGACCTTTGCAGAAAGACTTTATGGTCCTATGGCTTGGATAATTCCATTCTTCGTGGCTTGTTCCACATTTGGAGCTGTCAATGGAGTCCTATTAACCTCTTCCAGGTACATTCTTCCATTTTAGAGATAATTTAGATCCTCGAAGGTCAAGGAAGTTAAATGTACCTATAAAAAAAGGTTAAGTTTTGGTATCACTTTTTGTAAATATTGAGGGTGAATCAGTTAATGTAATTAATCATTTTACCATGATTAATCAATTTACTATGATTAATCATTTTACTATGATTAACCATTTTATTATGATAATCATCATCATCATTCACGTTGTGCTCGTTTCATTTTTATGTTTCACTGTTATTTATCATTACCACCATATTATTTATGCCCAATTTATTCGAAAATTTCTCACAAATTTACCAATTTCACACAAATTTGCTAAAAGGTATTTAGGGGATCTGTAAATAGGAATATTTTGTTGATAATCTACCTCTTTACTAGGAAATTTAATATCAGATTGAGGCGGAAGGTTGTACAAAGATTGTAAAGAGAAAAATGCACGAAAAAAATCAATATTAAAAAATGATGTAGCAATTAAGATGTAAATAATAATAGATTAAGATATGACGATGTCGGTATAAAAAGTATGTAGTATGTAAAGATTAATATTAATCAAAAAAAAAAAAAGTATGTAGTATGTAAAGATTAATAAATTAAACATAAAAAAAAAAAAAATAATGTTAATATATATACATGATTTGATAACAAAGGTGGAGCGGGGGGTAGGTGGGGTGAGGGGGGAAGGGGCGGTGGATGTGAGGGGGTGCGGGGGGGGTGAGGGGGGGGGCTTCATTCTATTGTTAACAAGACATGCATTGTGACATTAAATGGGACATTTTCTGAGTTGGATACAGAAGAACATCAGTTAAAAAAAAAAAATGACGCAAATCGGTATTTTATTTAAAAAGAAATTCTTTCGAATTTTATGATGTATTTAGTAAGGTGTAATAATGAATGTGGTAGTGAATAGATATAGATATTATGAGGGATTACTAGTATATATTAATAGTATATAATTATAGTGATATACTATTATATAATATATATATATATAATATATATTTATATATTAATACTAAATATATATATAATATATATGATATATATTAAAAGTGACTCGTGTAATGAATAGTATAAATAGATTATGAATTTGTCTTGAAACGTCAAAGTCTTACCTCAAACTGAACACTCATTTATTTATTTATTTGTATAACTTATTTATTAAGTATTTGTCCTTATTCTATTTGTATCACAATTGTTTTGCAGGCAATGTAATTTTTATATTTTTATTCATATTAATTGATATTTGTTCTGTTAAATCGGTGTATAAAATTGTTAAATTTAAAATATATAATTATTAGTAAATTATATAATTAATATAATTATTAGTTAAATTATATAATTAATATAATTATTAGTTAAATTATATAATTAATTTAATTATTAGTTAAATTTCTAATTAAATATAATTATTAGTTAAATTATATAATTAATATAATTATTAGTTAAAATGTATAATTATCAGTTATAAAACAAAATAATTATTTTCAAAATCAGTAAACTTATATTTTTATTTATTTATTTATTCTTTTGAAATTATAATTTTTAATGAAATTATACAGCGGAGATTCAAAATTATATGAGACGCTTTTTTATAGAATTATATAAATAATAGTATGAGATGAAATATAGAAGATTTTATGTATTTAAGATCAAAGTTTTGGTTATGTATAAAATAATAATAATAATTATAATATATGATTGCTTAATTAAACTTAATTAATACTTTTAATACGCAATTTACAATTAATATTATATCAGACAAAAATACACAATTTGGAAAGTATACAGAATGGAAATTCTAATTTATTTATTTATTTTATTTTTTATTTATTTATTTTTTTTGGGAAGGGAAGGAGAGGAGGGAGAATTATTTTTATAGGAAAATTATTAAACATCTGAATGTCATAATAGAATAGAAGAGTCTTATAAGCTACACACCAGAAATATCCAAAAATGAGCTTTATGGAACATACGATTAACGCGTATTTTTGAATGTTTCTGATGTGTGGCTTATAAGACATACTGTTCAATCAAAAATGAAAACTCTTAAAAATCTTGTTTTGAATTTTAATTAATTTAATTTAATTTTTTCATTGAAATAAATAAATTAAAAATAATCCAAAAAATGCCGTGGAAAAGGATAAAAAAATTTAAAAAAATGTACAGAAAAAACGCCTTCTACAAACAAGATTTTTAAAGAATTGATGAAAAACAACATTCGAAATTTTTGGAATTTTATTTTGTAAGTCCATAATTTTATTTCAACAAAAGATTTAAAAAAATAAAAACGAAACAAAACAAAATCACCTCATCTAATATTTAAAAGTATAAAAATCAACTTCTTCAGAGTTTTGATGAAAAGATGTAAGGTAATTTTATTAATAAGACTCTTACAGATTTAAAGAAAAACTACTTTCAAAATTTTTGGAGTTATTTTTGTGTCTGATTTTATTACAGCAAAAGGAGTTAGAATGAAACACATTTCCACGTTTTAATATCTCATAAATATAAAATTCACTTTTTACAGAGTTTTGGTGGAAAGTTTTACGGTAATTTTACTAATAATATTTTTACAGATTTAAAGGCAAAATAACTTTTGGAAGTTTTTGGAGATTTATTTTGTAAGTCTAATTTTATTACAACAATAAAGGAATTAAAAAACATTTTCCCCCATCTAATATCTCAAAAGTATAAAAATCCACTTCTTACAGAGTTTTGCTGAAAAGTTGTACGGTAATCTTGCCTTCCTTGTGCCAATATTTGTGGCACTTTCAACATTTGGTTCCGTAAATGGAATTCTCTTCACCTCGTCAAGGTAAACGTAACGACAGGTGTCCCTAATTTGATTGCTTTTATTCACACTTAACAATTTACTTGGTAGCTTTTATTGGTATAATATTTTTCCATTTGTTTTAATTAATATATTATTGCCCCCACAACCCATTTTTCATAATATCGATTTGGTTTGCTATTATTGTGCCTAACAACTAATTTTTTGCACTTTTTTTTCTTTTTTTTGCCACTGCTTTACCGCACCATTCCAAAGCTTCAATGATGTAATAAAATTTTAATTATTTAAAAATGGCATTTAAACATTTTAATCTTTTTAATATTTTCTCATTAAAAATTATTTTTTAAAAAATATTTTAAAAATATTACTTATGGTGTTTGTTCTTTCTTCACATTTATATCACTCAAAAGCACTGATCACATTTTGAACGCATTGATCATGATTGGAGGGAATCTTTTAAAATCTTTTTATTCTTTTTTTTTTATTTTCTAAAATAGTTTTTTTTATTTAGAAAGCACGGTTCTTTGCACAGGACAAACTTGTCCACAGTATGTAAGTGTCATCAAACTTTCATTAAATAAATTTTATCTTATTTTGGTCGCTTTCAACAACAACAAGGTAAGTAGGATTGCTTTGTTGTGCTGCAAAGTAACGATTTGCTTGGATCTTATTAATTATACCGACACTCGCCAATATGTCTTCGGGAGGCTCTCATTCCCCCTACCCCCCCAACCTGTGAGTGGCAGAAAAAATTAAAATATTGCATCAACAAAAAAAATCAGGCAGTAAGATTTTCCCATTGACATTGACATCGACGAGTGTCGGTATTTTTAATAAGGACCATTTGTTTTACTTTTAATATATATATATATATATATATATATATATATATAATATACATATATTATAATATATATATATATATATATAATATATTATATCTATATTATATTATATTTTAATTATATATATATATATATATATTATATATATATGTAATTATAATTGTTTTAAGCATACTCTAATATATAAAATTAAATTATGTTATATATGAAATAATATAGTTGACATTTATTTATATTGTTGATTATAAAGCTTATATAATTATATTATTATATTAATATGGGTGTAAGAAAGACTTAATAATTTGCATGTAAAGTGAAATAATTTATAAATATGTATTTTAATATTTTATTTAGTAATTTATTATGATATATTTAGTGATTTATTATATAATTTTGATATGTTGAGTTATAATGTATATTTTTTATATTGATTATAAAAGTATAGTATTATTTTAATATAAATAAAGACTATATACGTATAATATAGTTATTATATACTATATATTAGTGAATATTATTAGATTATTATACTATTTTATATATTATATATTTAACGTACTTATACACCAAATAGCTATTAGAATGGTATATAGATACGCATACTTCCGTTATTATATATATATAGACTAAACAAAGCGAGATAGTTAACTTAATATACGTGTTATTAATTACGTACTCCCAGACGTTGCAAACTTAGAGGTGATTATTTGATATATTGTATATAATAAATTATATATATATATATATATATATAATATATATATATATATATAGTATAATATATATATATAGCTTATATTAATTATTTATAATATATATATATATATATATATAATATATATATATATTCACGTAAATATATATATAAGTAATATTATAATACTTATATATATATATATAAGTATATATATATAAATACTTATATACGTATATAGATTAAAAACTTTTCTCAAAGATATATAAAATTCATTTGGAATTAAATCCCTATTCTTTTATTCTCAAAATATGATTATTATTTGTAATATTTTATCATATTAATAACATGGCATTGAGATCTTTAGCTATATTTCTGTCTTTCTCACTCATATGAGGGGCTCTTTCAGCTTTTATCCTGCTCGGGTTAAATGTGATTATATATTTATATTGATATAATGAATATTATATAAAGTTACACCTTCTCTGATCCTATGAAATATAGTATCTCTTATAGCCACAGTATGTATAATATATAATAATTATATATATATATATATATATATATAAGCTAATACGTGTAGAATATTATAGTAGTGAAATTATGTAAACTCTTGGAATTTATTTTTCTTAATCTTTTCTTGATAGGATTTTTTTGTTTCTGTAAATAAGATTTTAAGAGATTAGGTGTTACTGATGTGGCCGAACGTCCTTCCAGTTGTTTGCTATGTATAGGAAAGATGTCTCTTTTATATGGTGTTTTACTTTATTTCCTGTTAGTTCTTCCTATCTGATTCGCTATTTCGTCTGTTTGGCTGCGATCGCTTTAATTTCCATCAAACAATTCCCAATTATCTCTGCATCCTTCAGTAGTGATCATCTCTTGTATGGAATAAGCGTCAAATATATCGGATTGCTTTACTGATACAAGTTTTCTTTTTTTTTGGTTAATTTGGATTAGTGAGACCCTCAACTTTTCATATCATAATTTCTTAATCTCTCGTGAATTTTAAAGTTCCCTCCAGTCCGAATTATTCCATCTCGTTCTAATTATGCCATCATTATTTTAATGAACACCAGTAGCTTTCTGAATTTTGTAGACAAAATCATTATTACTTTGAAGAGAACTCGTGTAATACCTCTTTCCTCTTAATAATACATTATCCTTTTCTATTCTCAAATTCTGATCCACAAAACAGCATGCAATCTGTTAACTCCTTATATCGCGTACTAAGTGCTGAGGTGAAGCTTATCTATTATCATATATTCGTGCTGCCTACTTTAATATTTTATTGATTTACACTATCTTAAAACCGTGCTTGGTACTGGTTACTTTTACTAGATATTAATTATTGAATAGTTTATTTATTTCTTTTTTTGCCTCTCTTTCTGTGTTTGCGTGTATTATATTATATTATATTATATATATATATATATATCATATAAATATATATATATATTATATATATTAATTATATATATATATATTATTTATTAATATATATATATATATAATATAATATATATATATTTTTATTATTTATATTTTGTATTTTTTTTTTTTTTTTTTTATGATTTTTTATATATATATTATTATATTATATATAATATAATATATTATAGTAGAAAATATATAATATTATTAATAATATATATAATAATTATATATATATTAATATATACACTTATACAAGAAAAAGGTCAGGAAATTAAATCAGAGAAGGAAAAAGAAGTGGTTTAAAGTAGGATAATCGAGAATTACTATATTCTTCGAACTTATATTCCTATTAAATTAGTATTAAACTATCAACCACCTTCCACACTCCGAGAATTCCCTCCCTACAAGCAACTACACCATACATCTTCTGACACACTTTCTCTCTCCATCTCTCTTTTATATACTATATCATTGGTTAAATACAGAAATCGATCTTCGATCAGCACCACACAATCTATCTTCTCAAAATAATATTCGATATAATACAACATGTAACGCAATACGAGTCAACCTCTCTCACAAAAATCTGACTAACTTTTATACACACAATTATTACAATATAAAATGAATGCCAAACGGCCAGAATTTTTGTCCTTTGAATACATGAAATCACACCCTTTCCTTCCACCCGAGAAATTGGAGATGTCGAGCTCTACTCTGCTCTACCAATTAAGTTAAATAAAGATTATATAATTTGCATGTTACTTTGAGAAAAGAGAGAGATATCGTCGGCGCTGCCAAAATATTCCATTCCATTTAGAAAAACCATCATACAACGCCCCTCATTAACAGTCTCCTATATGAATCTGCTAGACATATGGCATTAAGCAACAAGAATATTTATTAATATTCGCACATACAAGGAGAAAATATGTAGCCAATATTCTCCAGACTTGTACTGCGCAAATTAAACTTTAAACCACACCAAATTATCAATCGTCATCTCACCGAGTAAAACAGAAAGTCAAGAAATTCGACAAAATTGGGGGTAATTAGTCTGTATTTGGGGACCAATACAAGCAATTCCGGCTTTAAGAATATTATCAACTCTCTCGTTGGATTTTTTCCCTTACTTCTCAAAACAGCTCTGCTTACCCACAAACCGAAGCTTTTAGGGGACTAGACATATAGTATATCCTCGCCTCCGTTTCACCCAAACATAGCACGACAAAAAAATCTATCTCTCGATGCACAACTATCTTCTTACAAATCATACGTGCAAGCGAATCTTTACCCAAGCAAAGAATGAGACAACAAATAAGAGTCTAAACTCAAAGATACAGAAAACACTTATGCAATTATCTCTGAGTCTGGTAGCTACTCACATTATCATACTCCCCCCCCCTAATTTTCTACCTCAAGAACATATTAACTCTACTAAAAGTACTGCAGTGCTAATCCATAGAGACTCTCCTCCACAATTTATTGTCAGCGTCCATCAACACAATAATCAAAATTCTCATGATGGACCGAAAGAGCGTCTCCGACAACCGTTGACATATCATATCATAACATAACCAACCACCAATCAATACAATCCGACTGATCTCTATAACCAACAAAGTAAACAACATATCCATGTCTTATTAACTATATCCCCCTTATAATTGGACAAAACAATTATCTATATCTCAAATATATAATCCTAAAAAAGATCCATACCATTTACCCACTTCCTCCTCTCCTATATATCCTTCTTCTCCTACACACTCTCTGCTTTCCGTCTATCAAAAATTACCAACCCATTATTTCACTCCCCAATAATCTACTCAAAACTAGGCTTTCCTTCATCTAATTCAACCTTCTAAACAATACCCAAAAAATATCTCATCCAAATAAACATCGTAATAAATGGTTAAATAACAGAAACATAATTACTCTAGCGTTTTTACAATTAGTAAAGCACTTTCGACTAATATAAGTATACACTATGAACACATCTCTTCTCGACAAAAATTTCTAAATAATTTCATCTACTTTTACACTAAAACTACTACAAAAAAAAATGTAATATATCTAATTTATATCCGGATAATAAATCTCTAAACAGTGTATAAAAATAAGAGTAAGTCAGTATATACCCCCAGGAACCATCCTTATACTCTACATTCCTGTTTCTCTTTCACAACTCTAATATCCCTACCCCACACTCCCAATTCAAAAACTAATTAACCCTGCGCATATGGCATAACTTATAACATAATCTAAGACCCCTCTTATAGTATCACTTACAGCCACAAATCATTACTCAGATTTATTAAATCACCTATGATAAATCCTATAGTTTATCTTACCTATAAACAGAATTGTCGGCCTTATCTGGCGAGAAATCACTATATATAACATTGTAATCATCACATACATATCAACACCAATCAATCACTTTCACCACAAGTAACCCTAATAACTACTATCATCCCCTTAAACAAAAACCACCTAAAATAATTCTATCTCGGTGAAATACCTCCATTTCATCACTTCACTCATCTTTCAACAAATCCACATTCAAAAATTAATCATAAATTTGTATCCAATGTCAAACAAAATATTAAAGTTCTACACAAACTCTATCTCAGACTATCTTATAAACTTCCTATAACTACTTATAACTACTTATAAACAATTCTCAAAATCTAACAATTAACTATCATTCAACACATAGTCTGGTATCCTCTAACCTCATCCACTAATAAAGTTAAATTACAAAGATATACAAAATGAACAAAAGTTTTTTCATTCCACACTATACTCAATACACACATTGACTCATATAAAAATAACATAATAAATATCCACCCATATCAGAATCATCGGAGCATAGATAGGAACACACAATTATTAACTACCAAACTCCTAACTCACTACCCACCCTCACATGCTATATAATACATACCAGAACATACCTTATAATATAACATCGTAAGATCCCCTCCTCTCTTTCACGCTACCCACTTACTTACGGCAAACTCTTTAGAAAAAAATGTAACTCCCAAATATATAACATTCTCTCGCTAAAAACATCATTCATAACACATCTTGAGCCCACACAATTACCTCATCAATACCGCTACCACCAAATCACTACTATATAAAATACCTATGACACCCGAAAAATCTTCAACTTTCATAAAACATCCATCACTCTACGAAAGATGCAAATCTCTCTCATTATAAGATATAAAATACCGTAGTGAGGTCACACAGATCTACCAGGAGAATACAAAGCATAGTTTATGACCATTAAGATATATCATATCCGTCATCTTTTCGTAACAAAGCTTTATGTACAAGCTGAAACTGTGTTATAAATAACATCCTCCTTACTAATGAGGCCCAACATTCGTTCCATAATCAGAGATTACATTAAATTTTCCTCCCTGAATAATATAATAAAATGTTACGTTATCATGAAATAATTATATATATATAATATATATACGTATAATATAGTTATATATTATATATATATAGATATATATATATATTATAATATATAATATATATATATATATATATATATATATATATATATATAATTAATTATATAATATATTATATAATTATATTATTTTATTAATTTAATTGCCCTGGGCTCCCCTTTGGGGCGCAATGATTCATTTCCAGAAACTCGGCTATAAGTGAATACTTTCTGAGTAATATAAAAGACATGGACACCCCAAATTTAAGCGAGACCCCAGGGCAACTATAATTTAATATATATTATATTATATATATTTTATAATAGTAATATATTGATATATTATATATATAATAATAATATTATATATATTATATTATAATTATATTATATATAATATATATAAATATTAATATTATTATATATTAGTAAATATATATTAATATTATAAATATAATATATAGTAATATTATATATACATATATTATATTAAAAAAATATGGCTATACGTTCATTGGAATCATAAGCCTCTTTATATACTACATATTTGGTAGATCTCATATAGTATATATATATATATATTATTATATATATTATAGATATATATATATATAATATATTATATAATATAATTATATAATATATTATATATTATATATTTATAATATATTATATATATATATTATATAGAGTATTATATATATAGTATATTATATAATAATATATATATAATTATTTATTATATAGGTATATGAATAGAATATATATATATAATATATATAATAATGGAAAACATAATTTACAGTAATATGAAACACCATAATATTAACATTAAGATATTATTTTCCAATATATAATATATATACTATATTATTATATAATATATAATAAACCATAACATAAAATCAAGTTAACGCTTCCCAAATAATATATATATTATAGATTATATATATATATATTTATACTATATAATGATTAATATATATATAATTATATATATATATATTTATATATATATATATATTTATAATATATATATATATAATTATATATAATATATATATTATATATATATTTATAATATTATTAATATATAAATATATATATATATAAATTATATATATATATTAATTATACTCGTTATTTATATATATAATTATTTAATATAGATATATAATATATAAATGATATAATTATTTGTTTTATTTTTTAAAATCTTTTTTAAATTTAATTTTAATTATCATTATAATATAAATATATTTTTAATATATATATTATTTAAATAAATAATTATCATATATTATTAATTTAATATATATATAATATATGCTGATTAAATTCCCTGATAGGAATATTTTTTTATATCAAAAATGTAATATAAAAATATTATAATTAATACATTTATACTTTAATTTAATAATCACAGAAACAAGTAAATAATAAAGAGAATGCGAGCCTTTACGGATGATTTCCATACTCATCAAGATATTTTTTGAAAAATTATTTACCTCAACGACTTATCATCAAGAATATATACTAACTACGAGCATCTGGAGTAGTATACCAAGATTATAATTATATATATATATATATTATGATATTATTAAAATTTAGGAACTGAGGGATGACTGTGTTATATAGGTATATATATATATATATAATATATTATTATTTATAATATATATATATATATATATTATATATATTATATATTATATAATATGTAATATTATTATATATATTAATAATATATATATAATTATTATTATATTATTAATATATATATATATATAATATATATATATAATATATATATATTATATAGTATTATATAATATATATATTATATATATACTTAAATATATATATATATTTTACCTATTTAACTTTTGTTTATAATTATATATAGTATATATATATATGTAATAATTATATTATATATATATATATATATATTATAATATTATAATATATATATATATATTTATATATATATATAATATATATATAATATATTATATATATATATATATTAATAATATATATATATAGTATATTATAATCAGAAAATTTCTTTGCTTTTACATTATTTTACTGAGTATATAAATATAATCAAGAACTGTTTTAATGTAGAGTAGTAATAATTAGTTTTATAAAGTGTAGCATCACTTTACTTTTGGAGTGTGAAGTATCTATGTGTGTGTGTATGATGAGTGATTAAAAAGTCCTATGCGGTATATATATAAGTAGGTTAGGCCATTGAAGCAGGGTTAGGAGTTTTTTTATTTTTTATTTTTAGAAAAAATCATGTTTTGATGTATTTATTTTTTTATAGATTTATTTATTATGGTTATTAATTTAATAAAGATCATTAAAATTGCATTATTATTTTAATTTATTATATGTATAATAATTAGTAAACACATCCTATTTAATGTAACAATTAATAATAAGTAGTTAAAATATAGTAATATATTATTAATATTAGTTAGTTATATATATTGGCCATGTTTAAAGGAATTATATATTGATATAATAAACATCTAAGATAACATTTAAAAAAATCATTTGATAAATTAATATAAAATATATTATAGATTATGATAGTATTATAGTATTATATATATTATATAATAGATATATAGTTAATTTAATATATATTTAATATATATCAATCAATATTTTTTATATATATAATATATTATATGAATTATATGTAATATATATATATATTATATATATAATAATATATGAATTAGAGTATTATATATATATATTAATTTAATATTATAAAAAGGAATGAGAAGATGACAATTGGTAATATTTAACTGAAATATATTGACTGACTTTTAAATAATTTTTCCATAGTCACAATGAAATCTTTTGTGTTCTTATATATTATCATTGAATTTATATCAAATCCTTTAATGTTATGGTGTTGAGTACATAATTAATTGATTAATAGTTTCAGTTATTATAAGGAATGAATCATATATCATTGTAGTGGATTAGAGTATATTTTACAGTATTATTATTAGAAGAGAAATTCATTATTATATATACGATGTATATTTAAGCATGTGATAGTTAATACTATTAGGAATTTAATTAATTATTATATAATGTATAATTGTTGAAAAATATTATTACGACAACATTACTCTCTCTCTATAAAAGACAGATCTAATTTTTATAAATAATATAAAAATATATAAATATAATATATTAATTAATTAATCATTAATATTATTAATAATCATCATAAATATATTATATCTCATGATTTTATAAAGTTCTTATAGGATTTTATTTATATCTCTACCTCTGTATATTATGTATTAGTCGATAGTCTAATATTATGTTTATATAGATTATCTATTTGTTTGAAGGGACAATGTATGGCTAGAGTATAACAATTAACTTGCAGCAAGTTATTTGTATTATTAATATGTTAAGCAGTGGGAGTAATAAATGATAGATTGACTTATCATATTATTAATATTCATAGTGATGTAATTGAAGTCATTAACTATAATGTCATAATAGTTATGTGATCTGAAGTCATTATGTATATACTGTAATTAGATTAATTATTATTATTATTATATAAATTATATGATTATTATAATTATTTGTAGAATTTATTATTATATTTATAATTTAATTATTATTATTTTACTGTTATTATTTATTTATATATTCTTTATACTAATTTATTATTATATATTAATTATTTATATGAATTAATTATATTGTAATTATATATTATTATTAATTATATTAATGTATATTATATGATATTATTATTTATATATTATGTATTATAATTATTATTTATTATTATTATATATATAATTAATTATATATATTATATTTATATAATTATTATATCAAGTTATAATGAGGTGCTAATTATATCTATAACAAATCTCGAAGGAAAAGGTTAACTCGAAAGTTATATCTAATATGTAAATTTTTTCTAGCGACGAGAAGAGAGTCTCTCATTAGAGACGGTTAAGTCTATATGCGATACCTTATATCCACTGAATTATACACTGGTAATCCATCCTCACGCTAACTCTCTATTTATATGAACATATTTTGTTTACGATATTAATATATTACAGAGTTATCGAGAGAGAGAGAAGAGGAAGAGAGAGAGAGCACACGCTGCGAGAAAGAGTACGAGATAGATATCAGTAGAGAGATTCGCAAGCTAGAGCAGCTAGAGATCTGACGAGAAAGCATTCCAGCGACGCGTAATTTTGTATGGAAAAGTATGAGGAACTTTGGTTGAATTGAAACTTGATGATAGCAGTGACGTGAGAGAGGAGAGAGAGAGAGAGTTATACGTTGTCGTGCCAAACACTTTATTACTTCTTATAATTTCAATAATTACAGAAATTTAATTTTTACAGTAACTCACATTACAATGCCTCAAATAAGCTTATTAAAAAAAAAAATTTTTCATATATGCATTTAATAAGACGTTTTGCCTCTTGCTGTATCTAGGTACTTACTCCGGATAGATAAGACATCACAATCGAGAACGTTTAAGTTTCAACAGATTATAAGAAGATAACCATAACTTTGAAAAGATGACTTTGAAGATAAAAATATCTTAGCATAATATTGAAATATTAAACATTAACTTAGATTTTAACTTACTTCATTCATAATCTGTGGCTAGTGTTTGAGACAGCATTAATGATTAGATGGTCTTAGTACTTCTTCCGTATAAATGGTAGTGTAAGAACTAAAATGCAAGTATTGGAGCACTGCGTGAGAGGATATGCGAGATAATTCAATTACTACATCCTATTCGCGGTTACATGCGGATGTGAGTATTGGTATTGGGGTAATTATAGAATAACATTACCGAACCTGAAATAAGTATATCAAATGTTTAATTAAAATTTAATTTTGTCATTATAGGTTTAAAGATTATTTTGGTTTGTAGAATTTTAGTGTAAAAATTATAAAGATTTGGCAGTTCGCGATCTGCATCGCCTGTTACTTCAGATCCTGTGTACTCCGTGTGTTAGTTAAAGCATACTGTACAAGTGTTTCATTAATATATCGAGATAATACATCGATTTTATTACTATCTAGTCATTTATTATTCTAATTTGAGATGTATAGTATATAGGAGGGGAAATTTATTGTTTATATGAGAGTTGTTTGATGGTATTATATAGTGTATTATAATTATGATTATTATAATTAGTATAATACATGTGAATAGTGACTTAAATGCTTGGTGATATTCATTCTATTATGTGTGATCTTAGTGAGTCGTTATAAATTAGTAAAGTATCAGGAATATATAGATAGTTTGTGTATAGGTGAGTTTGATTCTACTGAATTATAGATACTATTATGTTATATGATATTTATGAGTTTATAGTAAGTAGTATTAGTATATTATAATTATTATTTATATACATTTATATTATTAATATGTAGATAAATATCTTAGGCAGAGTGTGTTAATGTGAGGTATATATATGGTATATTATATACTAGGTGAGATATTATGGTTTATATGTGGTAGAAGTGAAGTTTTCTCCGTTAATAAGCGACAGGACCATGGTATAAATGATATGTAATGTCCCAGTAGTATGTAGTGCATTTATATAATACTGAAACCAGAGTTCAGCCTAAGCTTTGTCTCAATTCGAATATAATAGAGTAATGTAATATATGCCCTTATACGAAAGAACTAAACTGGCGATTCTAATAGTGAGAAGAAACAGAGTATATTCTTTTTCAGAGTTGTTAGACTCTGTGTGTGTTATCTATTATTATTCTTACTTACCGTGACAGTGTGTTCTGATTTGTAAAAGAATAGAGAAAATGAGGGTTATTTATCATTTTTTAGTTTATTCATTTAACTTTATCTCAGATCGTAAGTATGGCTTTCTATGCTATCATATCTAGGAGTACAAAGGATAGAGACAGTAGAATAGATGCTGTGCTAATAATCTGCATATAGTCGTTAGATCATAAAATCTTAGTTGCCTCTTGATGTATTTGGGAGTGTGGATCCTCGAATAATGCGATCATTTATCTCAATGTATTTATTGGGAGATTGAATAAATTTGGCTGTCTTGAATTAATTGCTTCTTATTTGTTTTCTTCTTTGTTTGTTGCTCTTATCATGTATAAGTATTTATTCCTCTTAAGTTAGTGGTGGTGTGATTCCATCTCAAACTATTATGATGAGTTCATGGTATGGTCTCCGTGCAAAAATATCTACTACCTCTCTCATCATCCTCTACGGATTTATGCTAGTCATTCATCACATCATCATCATCATTCATCACATGAGCAATAATAATTCAGAATCATTCATCATCGAGATCATCATTCATCTATCATCATTCATCGAATCATCATCATCATCATTTCACTCTCTATCATTAGAGAAAGCATATTATTAAATCTTACTTGTATGAATAATTATTATTATTAGTTATTATTATTATTATATATATTATTAATTATTTATATATTATATTATTAATTATGTAATTGAATTTTGAATTATTATTATTGAATTAGTTATTTATGATAATATATATTATTATTTTATTATATTATTTTTATTATTTATATTTTACATCAAAATGATTATATTCATAATTAGCTCATGAATCATGTTTCTCAGATTTATAAATTATTCATGATGTTATGCTATTTCTTTATATATTATTTAGGCTAGAGTACTCCTAATTTAATAATTCCTAGATTTATATTTATATTAATTATTATTGTTAATTATGGACAAAGCCACTTTGTATGATATGTAGTTAGGGTGATCAATAATATATTTAATAATGTCATTAATCCATATTGAGTTTACATCTATTGGCAGTATTCTGATAGCATCAGTCTTTACACCGAGGGAATAGATCTCAAACGATTATTATTTATTATTATTTAATGTTAGACATGTAATAATTATATGATTATTTAAAAAATTATAGATATATATGTTGTATATATATAAAATGTATTAACTCTTAGATATAACTCCGCTACTCTCATTCACTCTATATATATCGTGTTGACACATGCGCCTCACTATTACTCTCTTAAACTAAACTCTTAGAGTAGGACTCTATTATAGTATATATATATTAATAATACAATCAATAATTAATTCAATATTAATATCATATACGAAAGAGAGAGATATTCATGATAAGAGAGATATTCATGATAACTCACTAAGAGATGTTTCATTCTAACTTTTGTCTTCTAAATACAAATAGTTATTAACAATAATATGAGATGAGAACTATATATATAATTTACATTATCCAGACGCGTTTGTCTCTAAACTGAGAGACATCTTTACCTAACCCTTTTCCCTAAATTGTGAGACTACTATGTAGTCTATAAATTATAAAATATATAATATAAATTAAATCAAAGTATGATATTGTATAGTTACATAACAGATAAATACATTAAAATTGTTATGATTAATGTCTGGTCATGCGATATAGTTTTGAGTGATAGAAAGTCCTTCACGCAATTTTAAGAGTTTCTAGGACTTCTACATGATCGTTAGATAATATGTGTGAAAGTGTAGATAGAAAATATTGAGCATATTAATATTTATATTCTCTTTATTATATAGTTTTTTTCTTTATTTGTCTTCTTGCCAACTTTCCAACTCCTCGAAGGTAAGGTTATTATATATCCCTCTGATCCAGGTTCAAACTTCTCAGACCTAGTGAATGAAGGTTAGATTTTGTTATTTATCACCCCAAGTGAGCACCCGATTATATTATATATAGTGATATATTATCATGAACATTAGTGCCTGTTAAACTATAGAGTATTATACGATTACGATAAGAATGCGCACGTCACCAATAGTCATTCATCGACGGATTCCACACTAATGTAGGTTCCTCACATAGTCAAGGGACTAACTCGCCATCCATGTACTAGTCTGTGCGATCACGTACCGAGAATATTCATCGATTCCTTACATCAGAAGTAACCAGTAGTTACAACCGCGAGTACTGATTATATATATCAGATTGATTCACTCGCCCGAGACACTACGACCCGTCGGAACTGGTTTCCTGTTTTAAACCAGCCCAACAGGCGTTAGCGAATCAGTTTGACGTACGGGGAGCCGAACTTTCATTGCTCGGGGGGACTAGCACTGAGAGACGAAAGAGAAGGATTTCGGGAGGGCAGATGCGTGGAAGAGCCACATCCAAAACGATGGGAAGGGTGAGAAGCATCCGCCTCTGGAAAACGGAAATGCCACCACACCACCCCAGTGCACGAAGAACCGGAGTTGCTGGTTTTTAACCAGACCATTATATCAATTTCTCTCGAAATATTCGAGGTGTACGAAATTTACTGATATTGATGATGGATACAGTGAACTGTGGGCAAGCCATTCCACCCACCCTGGACAGCCCACCTAATGTAGGTTCTGGTTTTCAACTAGATGTTAGTTGTTTCTTCGCTCTAGGCACTGCCAGGGCAGGACAGTATCCCTGTCCCACAGTGTTTGTCAGAGAGCCCCCCCACCAACGACAAGGTAAACAACTGCGGGGGAGAAAGGTAAACAACTGCGGGGGAGAGGTAAACAACTGCTAATAGTTGATTGACCATGTGCCGTTTTGAAATGTTCAAAGATTTTGCTGGCGACTGCTTAGCGATGTTGATATTTCCCCTGTCAGACATCGATTCGTCGTGTAACCAATATATGTTCGACGTACAGTCTGACTCAGGGCAGTTAAATTGGTACACAACGTGATGGTTGTCGGTCAAAGCATCTCTTGTGCTAAAGGAAGATGACAGTTGTTTGGATTTGTATAGTCTGACTTTAATTTTTGAGGTGTCTTTAGTTTTGAGGTGAGAGTTCAAAATATTACGAAGGCACTTCTCTTCTTTTATTGAAGTTCTATAGCATTAGAAGTTTTGAAGAAGAAATTATCGAATTATTCCTGATTATTTTTACTTTCTTTATTAAATATTTTGTAATGGTTTTATTAAATTTAAATTTTCCAACTGAATATTTCATCCAAAACAGTGAATAAATTATATATCCCAAAACAACTA
>JABUQX010060743.1:22500-24806 GCA_015478945.1 Trachelipus rathkii | reverse complement strand
ACCTAACAAGACATACAAAACTCAATGTTATCCCCACTTTCCAACATATCAGCAGACAGCTAAAGCAGTATTATCTAAGTAAATCCCTAACAAGTGACCAATCTATCAAAGATAACCCCATTTGAACATGAATTGATACTACTTCATTCAAAGTTGTCACTCATTTCAAATATAACATCATTTTTTAACTATGAATAAACGTATACATTAGCAAAATTCTCGGGCAAACCTAATATTTTACTCAGCAAAAACAAACCTAAGCCACGTTTCATAGACACGATCATCACAGTTAAACACAGTAACTAATCTACGAAACTTATCATTTCTCTAACAAATTCAGTTTAATTTCGCAATGGTTTTTAGTAGATTTAACAAAACGTAACAGAAATTAAACATAGCCTAACGATTATTCTAACAAAGACATTACAGATGGGCGAAAAATTTAGAACACTTAAATTTTGGAGTTCTTCAATAAAGACATTAACATTTGGACCTTGCGAATAATTCTCAACTTACCCCTCACTTACAACAACAAAACCTCAACTATCCCCTCGTCCTCTCAATCATATCATCGCAGCTAAAGCGTATTATCTAACAAAAATTTCTTAACAAAGTGTCCAAACTATCAAAGATACCATCATCTTGAACTTTGAATTGATACTACATTCATCAAAGTGTCTTGCATGCATCATTTTGAACTAGAATAAACCTGTGGACATTAGCAAATCTCTGTCAAAATCATAAAATAACCTATCGAATCATACAGATAAACGAATAAACGCTAACATAATATTTCCTGAACCAAAAACATATAGTACCATAACTACCTGAATACTAAGCTGAATAAGATGCTGACGTTACAAAGATAACAATCTTCAAAGGGCTTTAACATAGACAAACTGGTAGGGGTTTGGCCACAGCGCAGTTCATAAGAGGCGATTTGGACAGACTGCTAAGCTTTCAATAATTATTATTATTACTTAATCAGGAAAAGCAATACCAGAGCCCTCCACATGAAAATCTTTAATCAAAATAATACAACGTTTCGGAAACTCTAACTATTTCCATCATCAGGTGAAAAGAACTATAATAAATAATAAACATTAGCAAATATCAGAAACAAAAACAGTCTTAAAACATAAACAATAGAAAATCAAAAATTTCACTTTTTAACATATCTAGAAACACTCAAAACAAAGCCAAAACCGACCACTTGCCAAAAACGGACTAAATTTAGAAATTATAAGACGCTCGCCTCCAAATCTTTCAAATGCGGCATCTATAAAAAATAAGAAACAATAAATATAAAATATTAACTTAATTATCTACGTTTTAAGGATAACTTTAAAAAAATAAGTTTTCTCTCTTTCGAAGTTATCAACTTACCAGATGTAAACTGGTTATTTCGCATATAACAATCAGGATAAACTCAGGACAACACATCACTTCTAGAACGTGAAGTTAAAACAATTGCAGTTTAAAAGGACCAGAATCACTATTTAAAGAGGGTTTAGTGTTATAGATGAATAATGTGTTTCCAAAATATGTAGGTTGGTTGGTGAATTACTTTGGGCCAGTATGCTGAAGTTATTATAATTAAAGGTGTGGTCTAATGTGTGGGAATAGTCCCTGATGATGAATGGGACTGGTGAATTCAACCAGGTTTTGGTACGTGTTGTGACACCCCCGGTGTTCATCGATCCTCAAAAAGAATTGGCGCAAAGTGCTACGAATATAGACAGCATCACAGCTGTCACAAGAAAATTTATAAATTTATTGAGGAACGAAGAGACACAGGGGTACGGTCTTTATGGTTGCAAAATGAGAATTTTACGCGAAGCAGAGAAAACTAAATTAATATTCATACTGGGGGAAAAAGTCTCGCAGAAGGGAAGTTAGCTCTTTTAGTTTTTTTTGTGAAAATATGTTCATAAAAAGGTAGTTTAAATATATAACTCACATCTAGGTACTGTGTAAGTTACCGGGACTAGATGTGTAACACGAATTGAGAAAATCATTTATATACTTATAAACTAATTTAATTGGAAAATAATTACTTTTAAAGAAATCCATCAGAAAATCAAATTCTATATGCATAAGTTGGAACGTGGAACTAAGATGATAGCCCCTGTATAATAAAGTTTTAATGCTATTGCATTTATACCTGAGAGGTATGTGGATAAAAAAATTTAATCCTAGACCTGAAAAAGTCTTCTTTCGGTATACACCCACGGTAAAGACAAGGATTGGATTTTTTAATTAATAGGTCCAAAAATGGCAAAGTACCATCGACCTCCTCTTCTCTT